>JASANA010001815.1:0-79593 GCA_030248095.1 Ptycholaimellus sp. GST1_10 | reverse complement strand
AGTCCTTCCTCTCCAAATACGGAGCAATACGTAACTGAACGAGTAGCATGTACATTAAACGTATTGCTTTTGAGTCTAGATATGAAACCGGCTTAAGAATAAATACGATTTGATACCAAACAACCATAGGTGCAAATATTGGTCTTCATGGGCTTCTACCAGGCCATGGTGTACAAGCAGCTCATCACCAACTTCGTCTTGGGGCATTTTACAGGGTTTTTGGTCTCAATAACAGCACCATATAGGTAAATTGAGGCGTAGATTACGAATCTTTTGTCCATTTGCTTACACATTGTCTTCATGGGCTTCTACCAGGCCATGGTGTACAAGTAGCTCATCATCAACTTCGTCTTGGGGCTTTTTAAGGGGTTTTTGGCCTCAATAACAGCACCATATAGGTAAATTGGGGCATAAATTACGAATCTTTTGTCCATTTGCTTACACATTGTATTCATGGGTTTCTGCCAGGCCGTGGTGTACAAGCCGCTCATCATCAACTTCATCACTATAGTATATCGACCCTAGAGGGTGGCATGGTGGGTCCAGAATTTTGATTTTCGGCCTCCTTTATGCCGAAATTGAGGTTGGAAATTCGATTGAATGTAAGGGGGGACCCTTACAAAAAAAATCGAAAATTTTGAATAATGTTTGCTAAGATACTCGGAGGGCAAAAACAAGCACAGATTCGGAATCCTTGCAAAAAACTACACAAAACCTGTGTATAAAACATTGAAATTTTGAAAAAAAAATTTTTGACCATTTCTGACCTATAGGTTGCACTGTAAGAATCCAAAAAAAGATATGCTGCCCTGTGGCTCCGTTTTAAGTTAATTTTGAGTCTAGATATGAAACCGGCTCAAAAAATAGATACGATTTGATACCAAACAACCATAGGTGCAAATCTGGTCTTCACGGGCTTCTACCAGGCCATGGTGTACAAGCAGCTCATCATCAACTTCGTCTTGGGGCAATTTCAAGGGTTTTTGGCCTTAATAACCTCACCATATAGGTAAACTGGGCCTTAGATTACGAATCTTGTGTCCATTTGCTTACACATTGTCTTCATGGGCTTCTACCAGGCCGTGGTGTACAAGCAGCTCATCATCAACTTCGTCTTGGGGCATTTTAAAGGGTTTTTGACCTCAATAACCGCACCATGTAGGTAAATTGGGGCGTAGATTACAAATCTTGTGTCCATTTGCTCCTACATTGTCTTCATGGGCTTCTACCAGGTCGTGGTGTACAAGCAGCTCACCATCAACTTCATTTTAAAGCATTGTATTGGGCATTAGGCTGTTTTTTGGCCTTTGGCTGTTAAAAGTGGATGAAATTACTGAAAGTGCTTTTCCGATGAAAAAGAAAGTCCGATTCAGTGTTTTATTCTCTTAGCTGGCCTCATATTAATGTTGACACATACAATTGCAATACCTTGGGCATAAAGGTGATGAAATTTTGTTTGATTCATCTTAGCATTGAACTAGCTTGGGCTATAAGGTGATGAAATTAAATTTTGAACTCTTATCATGAATTTATGCTTGCTACAGTTTGAACTTTACTAAAGAGCTAAGAGAGCCCAGAAAATTTAGCCCACATTAGAACGATTGTTCAGATAGAGCTATAAAAAACTAAATATTTATTATTATTGATAAGAAATATGCATTATAGCAAAAAATATTGTTTAAAATATTTTTTTAGATTTTGCTTGTTTTTTTGTTTTTGTTACCAACATTAATTTTGCATGATGGAAATTTTAACTCAGAATATTTCTGCTAGTCAATTAAACTCTTTCATGCTTTATTCTAACCTGCATGAAACTGCAACATAACAATGGTGACAATTTTCTGGGCTCTCTTAGCTCTTCAGTAAAGTTCAAACTGTAGCAAGCATAATTTCATGATAAGAGTTCAAAATTTAATTTCATCACCTTATAGCCCAAGCTAGTTCAATGCTAAGATGAATCAAACAAAATTTCATCACCTTTATGCCCAAGGTATTACAATTGTATGTGTCAACATTAATATGAGGCCAGCTAAAAGAATAAAGCACTGAATCGGAGATTCACAATTTCAGTAATAAATCAATCAACTGTTGAAGCATGTAAAAATATTTATACTTGACAAATTGACTTGTGCGTGGTTAAAATGGATCCAAAACTATTGAAGCTGAGCCAAGACATCAATGATATTTTGGACCTGGACTTGGAGCTGGCGAATTTGATCAGGCCATTTGACCCGCGTATTTCGAGGCCGTTCCATTTACGCAACACGACTGAATGTAAGGATCAATTTAGTGTTCCATATTTTCTTGCTTTGAGGACAACACAAATGCTTTCTTCCTTTGATACCACCTCCCCGTGGCCAATCAGGCTATCTGAACCAGAGCCAACAAATTTGAAATAGTGGCATCCCAACTGGGCAACTGGGATCTGGAAGAGGTTGTGCGGAGTCTACGCCAGGAGCTGGGGCCACCATGGAACACCAGTGCAGCAGATGCCCCATTTGCTCAATTCAACGTCCTTCAGCCTGACTTTTGGACACCCTTCAATGCCTGGCTTGCAGGTTGCATTTGGTGTTAGGATCACTTTGTGAGAAATGCCTTGAGCCATTAACTTTTCCGGGTCATTGCAGAGAAGAAAATGGAAACAAGGTTTGAAAGAATTATTCAGAACTACTTAGTTTGGTGGTTTGTAAAAACAACGGCGATGGAACTGCAATTTATCACCAGTTACTCAGAACAACCCAGCGCGAATACCACCGCACTATGCACTAAGTGCACGGGATGCACTAATTTTGTCAGCAGGGTAATCCTGCCTTTTAAAAAATCTATGGAGTTCAGAATGATATTTCATCTTTAGTTATCTAGCCTGCCCAATTTAGTTCAGTTTTCTAACTTGATGCAGTTTTAAGATTTTCTTGTACTTTGGGTCAAAAATTTGAAAAAAAAAACTGCATAAATATACTAATATTATTGATCTTGAATGGTAGTGAGAACTTTTTGTAGTACATGCCCTTTGTGGTGGGTCGACTGTACATCGATTTTCATTTTCTACAACTGCCGCCCCAGACTCAAGCCAACGTGCGAAGCATGATTTATTCTGTGAAGCCAAAATCTAAATAGATTTACTCTTTGTATGACTTCATTTGGACAGGTAATGGGAAGTTTCCAAAGCATGCTCGCCAGACTTAATTGGATGTCACCGGGTTCAAAGAAAGCAGCCCTGGAAAAGGTGAAAGTCTACCTTCATACTACCATTTCATCTTCGAAAGTTTAAGATCAACAAGGTATTCTCGGCGGTTGCCAAGGTGCGCGGCCTCACCCCAAGACACCACCTAGATGAAAATGCCAAAATTCATCAGATTTCAATGAAAAACTATGAATTATGCATGTTCCAATTTTTGAAACATCAAGATTTTGGGTTTTTGACTATAAATCGAGAAATACTAAAAATTTCCAAAATTCCTTTTGCCAGCTTCAAGATATTATTTTCACGGATGTACATACCAAAAATCAGCTAGTTTCATCGAAAAACCATGGACTTATGCATGTTCAAATTTTTGAAACATCAATATTTTGGGTTTTTGACTATAAATCAATAAATAAAAAATATTCGAAATTTCCTTTTGCCAGCTTCAAGATATTACTTTGACGGATGTACCTGCCAAAAATCAGCTGATTTCTATTGAAAACCCAGCGATTTATGATTTTTGGTACTTTGAAACATCAAAATTTTGGGTTTTGGGCGAAAAACGCAAATTTACGTCAAGCGCAAAAAATGGCCTGGAGATACCACCTAGGCGGACCATCATGCAAAAAATTAGCCAATTTCGTTGAAAAACCGCGGAGTACGGGCCCCGGAACCACACATATATATATATATATATATGCGGACAGACGGACGCAAAAATGGGGTAACTGCTTAAGCTGGCCTTGGCCGCCCGCCGCTTCGGGCAGGGCGCCAGAGCTCCTCCGGCCTCCGGGCATGGGTGCTACGGCCCCTACGCTTCGCCTAGCATGCTTCGCATGCTAGGCTACGCTCCGGGGCCTCCGCACCCATGCCCTCCGCCCGACGGAGCTCTGACTGCCCTGCCCTCCGCGGCAGGCGGCCTTCGGCCGCGCAAAAAAATGATCATCAATGTTGCATATCCTGAATGGATCATGAACAATGAAAAGCTTTTGCGTTCTCTTAACGATTCTATCGGCTTCGAACCTGGTCTCTTGACAACAAATGACAGTTTCTGGAGCGCATACCAAAAAATGAAATTTCGTGAGGTTATGTTTTGCTTTTTATTCTCAATGTTCAAGTTGGTTGCCAGTTCGAGATGGGGGGGGGGGGGGGGTAAAGATTGGAGAAGGGCTAGAAATGGCTGTAAATCGCTGGCATGCATATCACCCTTTTAATGTAATCATTTCAGAATCGCAGAGCTTTCGCCATACTCATAGATCTTCCTCAGCGAGGAAGCTTTGACGTACCTCTGGTCGCCTTTAATGCCCAATACGGGCCAACGGAAAACGCTATGTACATTCTTGCAGGTATTGCAACTAATTATACGCGTAGCGAATTAAATTAATTATACGCGTAGCCAGTGAATTAAATGTATATTACATATATATTATATATATAAAATATGTAAATAAATATTTAAAAAAATATATATATATAAATGTGTATAAATATCTGGTACCACCGGTAGGCCAAAAGTGCGTCTCTTTTTTCCCAAAATATGAAATGCCCTGAGCTAAAAAGTAAGGAAATAAACTGACTACTAGTGGACTCAGGTGAGCCACCTGCATTTTGTTTTGTCGCGAAAGAGGACTCTGGACTCCGCGCAGAAACAAAATGCAAATGTCTTAGAAGCTGATTTCACTAGTAGTCATTTTATTTTCTTGGTTTTTAGCTTAGGCCATTTTACATTATGGGAGAAAAGTGACGCACTTTTGGCCTGCCGATGGTACCAGATAAATCTTTTAAAATCTCATTACCCCATAATATCCCATAGTATCTCATAATTCCCATAATGTCTTAAAAGAATTCCCATAATGAAGTAAAGTTGGCAAAACACGGCTGGTAGCATATAGCCTTGGAGGCTGCATTTATGGTGACAGGATGTGCCAAGTTGACTTAGACATCAGTAGCAGTTGTCTATTGAGTCTAATGAGGCGCTCTTTGGAGCAGAAAATCGCTGAAGCATAATTGAGGCTTTTTAAATCCGCCGTTTTACTCTCCCCATTGGCCAGCCAGCGTCAACTTCGGGGCCATCGGCTCCGTCCTGGGCCACGAACTCACGCATGCCTTCGACAACCAAGGCCTCCGTTGGGACGCCATCGGCGCCTATCGTGCCTGGATGGACGACCGCTCCAGACTCCGATTCCAAAACAGGGCCCAAGTTTTCAATTTCTAACCTGTTTTTATGTCATATGAAGTAGCTGTATTGGTCAATGGTATCATTAGTTATTGGGCTGGCGCGAACGGAGCTTTAGCGGAGTGTCAGCGCCCAGCCCCTCTTTTCGACCCAGGTGTACGTTTTCAGGGTTATTGCTAGATCTTAATTTTGATAAGGCTCTAGCTCATGACAGGAAGCTTCAATCGTTCTAATTCCTGTTGCATTGGAAAGAGTATCTGCAAATTGTCCAAAACTCGCGAGGAATCGTCAGAAAACGGCAGAATTCTAGAGAAAATCACTGAAAACCATTTGTCCGAACTCCTTCTCCTTCTTCTTCTTCTTCTTCTTCTTCTTCTTCTTCTCCTCCTCCGCATCTATTCAATGGACGATAGTAGGTATTTAATTGGCCAACAGTAACGGGTAAGCAAAGACATAAGTGTATTTAATTAGTATAGTCCAAATGGATAAACAAAGCATGCGGCTGTATGGTCAAGTGCCTGATCTGGATCTATGAGGGCTGGGTTCGAATCCTCCTCATTGCAAATATTTTTTGTTTTATGTATAAAAAGTGGGAGAAATATCTGGTACCATCGGCAAGCCTAAATTGAATCTCTTTTCTCCCAAAAATTCGATTACCCCGAGTTCAAAGTCTAAGAAATACATCTACTACTAGTGGAATCTGCTGAGCCACCTGCATTTTGTTTTTGCGCGCAATGGAAAGAGCCTCTGAACTGCGCGCTAAAACAAAATGCAAATGTCTTAGAAGCTGATTCCACTAGTAGTAGATGTATTTCTTAGACTTTGAACTCGGGGTAATCGAATTTTTGGGAGAAAAGAGATTCAATTTAGGCTTGCCGATGGTACCAGATATATTAGAGCATAGGTCAGTTAGTTGTTGGCCTTTTGAGCTGAGGTATATTCGGCTGAAGTATTCAGCTGAGACTGGGCTATTCTGCAGTGTCTGATAGAAGAGTACGACGGGTTCTGCTTTCATCGGGCCAACTGGACGGAGGGCAATTGCGTGGATGGAAATCTCACTCTTGGCGAAAATATAGCTGACAATGGCGGCATCAAAGCTGCCTACTTGGTCAGTTGCGCTACTGCTAGCACTGATTGAGCGGGGCAGAATGCCTTGTTCCAAAACAGTCACAATGATTTCGCGGCATGCAAATCAATTTAAAAATAGGAGCATTTTAGGATCTGTCAACCGTCAATGCTCTATTTTCTGGTCAAAAGCGGTAAATCCTTGCAGGCATACAGGAGTTGGCAGAATCTGGGGGCGACAAAGCCTCTTCGTCTGCCCGGCCCCATGCAAGGCTTCACGCACGACCAGCTCTTCTTCCTGGCCTTTGCCAGAGTTCTTTTTCATTTCTCAAAGTTTGGGATGGAAAAAGAGGGTGGCTTTGAGATGTATTGTCGCAATGCATCCACAGCGTGGCTGCAGCAAAAGCTTCCAACTGGACTGCATGCGCCCGACCGCTACAGAGTCCAGGGCACACTGCGCAATTTTCCCGCCTTCGCCAGGGCTTTCCAGTGTCCTGAAGGCTCGCGCCTTTATCCCAGCGATCGGTGCAGCGTTTGGTAGATCAGGCTTGTCGCCGATGCCTGATGTGCTAATTTTATTGGTTGTGGAAATGTTTTTTTGGAATAAAATAATAAAATGCCCCAGGCCAATTGAGGATCCAGATTGGTAGAGCAACTGCATTAAGCAACTACACACGTGTCTTACAAAATGCTGCATAAGAACACTCCTAGTGACAACACAGACATTGAGATTCGACCAAGATTTTAATTTCAAATAAATCTACAAACTTAGAAATTCTTTTTTGACTGCAATTTTTTTAGGATCAGATTTTTTTTATTTCAACAAACTACAGCGGCGACCGTCGAATGTAAGAGTCAATCAAAGATCAGCCCTAAGTTTTGGCCAAAATAGTCTTTGAGCCCTGTCTATGAACTTCGACTTATTCCTGTCTGTCTATTCGAGGAATTTGTAGGGCTAACGCCCATTTTATGTCCAAGGCCTAGCAAAGTCTACTTTCATTTTAGAGTCTAAGCAATGCTTCTTTTACTGCCTGTCCTCGCATCCTTCTTCATACCTCTTCTCGAAACTCAAGGCCAGTATTTATTTTTTGTTCACTTTATGCTTTGTTATTCATGTTCTGCAAAAATTCTGCAAAAAAGTCATGATGAATGAAAATGATGAGTTATATTGCTACTTGTTCAATGATTGAGGACTACGGCTAATCATCTGATGTGAAAAAGTTGTTTGGTTTGGTTGTTTTTGGTTGAATTAGAACTGTTTCGGCGCAATTGAAGTTTGAGAAATGAATTCAGACTCGTACAAGTCATTTTAAGTCACTGATGTAATGAGATTTACAAGTCATTAGATCACTGATGCAATTTATACACGTTGTTCAGGTTAACAGGAAGCGCCTGAATTTGGGCGATTGCTACTGCCTCAGAATTGAACGAAATAAAAAAAATGCTTTGGTGGAAAGATGCACCCAAGTGTCTAGTCTGGCAGGATGTCCGATAAAACAAGCCAAAACATTGGCAGCAGCTGGCGCGCAAAACTTGACGCTTTAAAAAATACCATGTTTCACTAAATTTGCTGCTAATCGCTTGTAACAAAACAAATGGCCGAATAAATGTATACACTTAAACTAAACACTTGGATGCATCTTTCCACCAAAGGGTTTTTTATTTCGTTCAATTCTGAGGCAGTGGCAATCGCCCAAAGTCAGGCGTTTCCTGGTCACCTGAACTCCTTGTAATGATGCTAAATAGAATTGACATTTACAGAATGCACAATTAACGTCACAAACTCGCCAAACAACCTAGTGATAAAAGACGACTCAGCTGGTTATATAAATAGTACATACTTCTGCCACAATGACGAAAGTTAGTTGCACACATTGTCATCGATCTGGAAAGATGTCAGCTTTCAGCTGTCAACAGTCTCACCGGACGAAAGACGCTCCGTAATGGACAAGAAGTGTGCTTGAATGGACTACACTTCATATCGGCAGAATGTAGTCAATCTGTGCTCCAATTTAATGGGTTACCGAGTGGATCGACTCCCGAATGCCAGAAGCGTTCCGGTAGCGATTTTGTTTCTGCATTTCCTATACTTTATTCTACGAGATATCGAAAAACTATCCATTTTTTAACAAGACACGTTAATTATCTGTTTCCAGACATTTGCTCCTTCGCTGAGTTCCAACACTATCCGTCTCTGAACTACACATCTCTTCACCGTAACAAAAATGAGCTCCAAAGGCATAGAATGCCGCACGGACACAGACTTCTCGCATTTTGCGAAGACCAAATGGAGCCTCTCTATAAAACGAATGTGCTCGGCTGGATGAGCTTCAGCTGCCAAAGTCGCTACAGGACAAGCAAATACGTTAAAGCCTTTTCCTTGCTTTTATTGCTTAGGCAAATTCATGCGTTTTTCTCAATATTTGTTTTCTGCGAGAAAGAGACTAACTTAAGACAGCCTTTTTGATAGGTTTGAGAATCGGTGGCACAAAATTTTTTTACCCCCCCTTTTTATGACTGGATCTGAAAAAGGGGTTAATTTTATACTATGTCCTAGAATGGGAGCGTTCAAAATGCCTCCGTTGGCTCACAATCGCTAATTGATTGAAGGTAGGTCGGCGCAGTAGGTCAAATTTGTGATTTTCAGACCCGCGACACAAAAATGGAACTAGCAAGTTCAATACTCAATAAAATCCGTAAATTCCAAGTGTATGGCAACCCTATAGATCTAAGGTGTTTAGTGACACCTTTTAACCACAGATTTTTTTAAACTTTTTAAATGCGAAATCGAATCCAAAACGAAAATCACGAAATATCAAATTTGCATTTTTTTTCAAAATTTTTTTTTTCAAAATTTTTTTCAAAATTTTTTTTTTTCAAGCACAAAAATGATATTTTTGGGTGTATTTGAGGCTAGAGGATCGATTTAGGCCATTGGAATCAAAATTCAAGATCCAAAATTTTTTCGCCTATTTTGCCCTATGTTATAGCATAGGGCTAATTCTTGACCTGCCCTCATGCTTTGGATAATTTTTCATAAATTTAAACTGAAACCCAGCAATTTTTCTTGCTTAGTACCTGCGTAAGGCTTAAGATAGTTATCTCATAAGAGGAAATTGAGCAATATTGGTTTCCTGATGAGCAGGAAGTTTTTTAGTGCAAAAATTTTGTCTTGCTTTAAGTACCCTATGCTATAACATGGGGTATATCTAGAGGAGGGCACATAAATCGGAGCAAAGTCATAATAGGCCAGCAGTTTTTTGGAGAACATGAGGCATTTTCTAGACCAAAATTTCACGGAGAGTACGAAAATGCTAGTTTTGAGGCACAGAGTAATGGTATTTAGTATTTACAGAGAGTATTTAGTAATGGCACAGAAAATCAGCAATTTTGAAACAAATGAAAATTTGATATTTCGTGATTTTCGTCTTGGATCCGATTTCGCATTTAAAAAGTTTAAAAAAATCTGTGGTTAAAAGGTGTCACTAAACACCTTAGATCTATAGGGTTGCCATACACTTGGAATTTACGGATTTCATTGAGTATTGAGCTTGCTAGTTTCATTTTTGTGTCGCGGGTCTGAAAATCACAAATTTGACCTACTGCGCCGACCTACCTTCAATCAATTAGCGATTGTGAGCCAACGGAGGCATTTTGAACGCTCCCATTCTAGGACATAGTATAAAATTAACCCCTTTTTCAGATCCAGCCATAAAAATGGGGGGTCAAAAATTTTTGTGCTCAGCCGTCCAAAAATTCTCACACCTCTCAAAAAGGCTGTCTTAAACTCCAAATCTCGGGTTTATGCCCTTTTTCGCGTTTCATGCGTTTTTCCAAATTATACTGCCAATATCCAATATTTTCTACTAACTTTTCCTTCGGCTATTCGAGTTTAGCAAAACTAACGAAAAAGAATGCTACTCTCAGTTTATTATGCAAAACTTGCCTTTTTATTCTCCGATAATTTTTTCACGAACATGTTTCCAATTGCAAGTGCGGCATGCACATGGCAGGCATACCAGCCAACAGTCTAGACATTACCTATCGGCCAATTACTCATCCCTGCAGAGCGCCTGGCGGTGAGCCCCTGGCAGAAACTCAAGGCAGTTGTTGAAGTTGAGCCACTTTGCAGTCTGCTACGATCTGGCTGGCGATGCCCTGGAAAAATTCCAACTGGATGTCAACCACTCCTGGACTGATATTTCCAGCCAGGTCAATGTGGCCAAGGCCTGTGACCAGAGTGATGGGAAAGGATACTGCCTGAAAGCTAGTATAAGGGACCCCAGCCACAAGATTACATTCTTTCGCAAATTTGAATCCCGGTTAGCGGTGAGAATGTGCATGACTGTTCGTCGGTGTGGGCAACGTTACTTAAGGTGCGTTAATGGAACAAGGGGAGCAAAAATGGAGCATCGAATATACTTTGACGATTCCAGTTATCCCGCTCCCCAAAGCGCAGATCTTGACATGTTTACGATGGTATCCTGCCGAAACGTTTCAAAAGATCGGCACTTTGGTAATTTTTTTCGAAAGATTCGGTGTAAAAAGTAAATAAAGCTAAAAAATGAGAAACCTTTGCGCGCATGCCATGGTATATTAAAGTGATAAAAGTCTATTGGGCTGGCGCGAGGGAGCAAGGCAAATGGTAATAGCCCAGTCCCTCTTTTCGACCCGGTGTACGTTTAAAGGGTATTGCCAGATCTTAATTTTGATAAGGCTGCTGCTCGTCACAAAAGCTCCCATTTTTCTAATTATTTTTGCAATGGAAACAGTGTCGTCGTATTGCCAATAGTTTGTTTTTGACTTTTGCTTAAATCTTTTCCTCTTGGCCGTTTTTTGGGTAATTTTTGGGTAATAAAGAGGTAATTTTTTGGCTTGCGCCGAATGTCTATGGTACCAGTTATGATTTACTCAAGTTATACTGTTAGAGATATGGGGCTCTGTGAGCAAGTGGCTTGTTGCTTCAGCTTGAATCGGTTTGGTTAAAGTTCCAACCATGTATATAGGAACAGTATTTTTTTAATCTTTCATCTTAAAAGCGGAAAACATATTTGGCACCATCGGCAAGCCTAAAGTGAGTTTCTTTTCTTCCAATGATTCGATTGCCCCGAGTTCAAAGTCAAAGGGAATAAATCAAATACTATCCGAATCTTCTGAGCCAACAAATTCACCTGTTTTAGAAGATGATCCCACTAGTATTTGATTTATTTCTTTGACTTTGAAATCGGTCAATCGAATCATTTGGAAAAAAGAGATTCACTTTAGGCTAGCTGATGGTACCAGATATATCTATATTCGTGACACTGTCGTTGTTATGCAGGATGCTTCGAGCCGGATTATTTTACTGCAGTGAAAAAAGCGCAAATCGGACACTGGATAAACGCCACGGGAAGTACGCAACATAAAACATACACGACAAAATCTATAGAGTGATCTGACCTCTTGATTTGTCTTGCCGTGTCGCATTAGCTTATGCGGCACCACCCACAGGATTGGGAAGCACGTTTTCTTCCAATGCTCCACAGGCTATCGCGTCCCTGCTGCCTACAGGAGGGCGAGCGCAGTTACCTCTTGCAGCCATAAACAGGACGCCCTATGGACATACAAGGTCGTCAGAGTACAGTGCGAGCGTCTTGGCAAGGTTTCATGAACCAAACTTGAAACCTGAAACCGGGAAAAAGAGCAATATTTGATGATTTCAGTGTGGAGGCAGTCTTTGGGTGTCAGGCTCTAATCGCAATACGTCCCTGCAAATTGCTGGCGCGAATAGAGTTCCACTATGCGAGCCATTCACTGAAAGTTATTCGCATCTACGAGACTTCGTTTGCGGAATCTATCCATATTGTAGCCTGCACTGATCTGCATGGGAAATCTGTGCACCAATGCAGTGAATCACAGCTGTGTCGCAACGGCGAAAGTTTGCGGTCGCAGTGCGTTTTTGCGGACTGGGTATATTTACTGTAACTGTTTTTTCAATAGGTTTTGATTTTAGTGTTCAGAGGCCTGAATTTCGGGGTCAGCATAGGCCTTTGTTTTAGAGGTTAGACAAAATCTGGGGCCTAAAATTAGCCAGAGAGGTCAACAATCAGCCATTACAACTCTTTATCACGTCACAGCGCAGAAGTTTGATTTGGGATCCATTTAGTACAGCTTAGGCCTTCTTCTCATTTCATCTAGTTTGATGATGCCAGTTTGATGCGATATCACATCCAAAATAACTATGCAGCATAATGCTGAGGGCCATTAAGATTTCTTTGATTGCAGAAAAAACAGCAACAATGGCCAAAGTGCATGCTGAACAGCAAGCAGTTCCTGGGCTCAGTAGTGTCGGAATGTGACATAGACGGGAACTATCAGCTTCAAATTACCAACCGACTAAACAACGCCACCTGCACCTCTCTGGCAGATGTTCAGGGATCCCCAGACTTCCTGCACCCTAACCACATAGACTGTGCTCAATGTTAGCCGCGCTTTTCAACTGCTCATAGATTAGTTTTCCAACTAATAATAGGACTATTTTTGCATTTGAAGTATAATGCGTTTAAGCATACGTTTTTCTAGCCTTTTCTTGAGAAATGCAGCAGTCTCATGATTTTGCTGAAATCAGTTGGATTTTTTATTCAGAAGTGGACAAAACATTGCATATGAGCAGGATGTTCAGCCATTTCATTCGTTGAAAGCGTTAGAATTACACATAATTATAACTGGTACCATCGGCAAGCCAAATGTGGGTCTCTTTTCTCCAAATTTTGTAATTGCCTCGAGCAAAAAGTCAAGGAAATACATCTACTACTAGTGGAATCTGCTTGGACAGTTGCATTTTGTTTTTGGCGCGCAGTTCAGTGTCTCTTTCCATGCGCGCCAAAAACAAAATACAGATGACGCAGCAGATTCCACTAGTAGTAGATGTATTTCCTTGACTTTTTGCTCGAGGCAATTACAAAATTTGGAGAAAAGAGACCCACATTTGGCTTGCCGATGGTACCAGTTATTTCTTCCACTTTTAATATAATATAAAATGTATAAATAAATTTTTTTTAAATATATGAAAAATAAATAAATAAAAATAAACTCATTGAAAAAATATAACAAACATAAAAGAATCGAAAATATATTGAGATATTAATGGATAAAAAAATAAAAAATATTTTGTTTTTATTTAATTATTTAAAAAATATAACAAAAAAAAATTCGAAAATCAAAAATACAATTCAAATTTATGGGCAACCTAACATATTTTTGTGAAATTTTCATGATATATGCTTAGGGCAATAGATTTTTGGGAGAAAATAGCTCTAATTTTGACCTGCCGATAGTACCAGTTATTTTTTCAACTTAAAGTTTCCAAAAAAAAATGATTGCCTAAGAAGGATTCGAACCTCCCAGGTTGCCCCAGCTGGTTAATCGCATAGACCACTACACCATGGATGCATATACATAGCTGTTTAACTGAAGACTTATGAATAAAAGTCAATACATGAGGCTCAAGGACCCGGGGAAGGGTTGTGGGGGAAGAAATGAATACCTACTATCGTCCATTGAATAGATGCGGAGAAGGAGGAGGAGGAGGAGTCGGAGTTCGGACAAATGGTTTTTTGCATTATTCATATTAAAACAAATAGTTTTGGGCAAAAGTCAAAAGATAAACTATAGTCAATTCGATGTTGCTCTTTCCATTGCAAAAAGAATTAAAATGATTGGAGCTTTCTTTGACGAGCAGCAGCCTTATCAAAATTGAGATCTAGCAATAACCCCTTAAACATACACCTAGGTCGAAAAGAGGGGCTGGGCGCTGACACTCCGCTAAAGCTCCGTTCGCGCCAGCCCAATGCCTCATTTAAGCTTGCATCAGTATAGCAGAAGCTTTGCCAAACCGGCTGATGGGTAGAACTTACACCCCATGAATATTCCCCCCATGGCTTTATCCCCCCCATGAATTATCCCCCCCCCCCCCCCCCATTGAATATACCCGCCCCCCATGAATATTGCCCCCCCATGAATTTTTTTGCAAATTTTAGGTCAAACTGTACTCGGCAAATATTGCCCCCCCATGAGTCTCAACCAAGTTAGTCTATACCGTGTTCGTCATGCTACTAGTTAGTCGATACCGCTATATAGGGCATAGCCAACACAAAAACTAAAAGGCTCGTCCTTTCACTGTGGCAGTACCTACTAGTTAGTCCATGTAGTAGGTACTGCCACAGTATGGACCATGGCTCCTAAGCAAATATGGGTGGTACTGCCACAGTATTTGCGCATTTTGACTAAGCCTAAGGGGTTGCCGTAAATAGTATCCTAGTATTACTCCTCATAGTAGGCAGACTAACTACCGGGGGGGGGGGGTACGAAGTCTTCGGACACCCTAAGTTCAATTTTTGAAAATTATTTCTCCAACCACAAAAACGCTAGAGAGCTGGTTTTTTCAAACAATGTTCCCCCAGCCTTGCTTAGTATGTGCATAAATTGGCTTCTCATTTTGTTGCTGGAAACTGGAGAAATGACAATTTTTGTGAGGTCGTTCAAAAATAAAACTGCCCCTTCATAAAAATATTTTTGCCTGCTTATGAGGCTTCATTTCTCAGCCCCAGCCGAAGCTTTGGAGTTCAAAATTAAACGCAATTAAGATTTAAGGGGGAATAAATTTTTAAAACGCCAGGTGATTTCAATGTTGAGAAATTGCCTCCAATGTACACCATAAATTCCCCCGTCCCTTTGATTAATAACCACTACAACAGGGCAGTATTATTTTTGAACGACCTCACAAAAATTGTCATTTCTCCAGTTCTCTGCAACAAAATGAGAAGCCAATTTATGCACATACTAAGCAAGGTTTGGGGAACATTGTATGAAAAAATCAGCTTTCTAGCTTTTTTTTACATGGAGAAATAAATTTTCAAAAATTGATCTTAGGGTGTCCGAAGACTTCATACCCCCCCCCCCGGTAGTAGCATGACGAACACGGTATAGACTAACTAGTAGGTACTGCCCAACAAGCAACAAAAATCATGGGGGGCAATATTTGCTGAGCAACATGAGAGCGAAATTTCCCTTCAAAACTCATGGGGGGCGGGTATATTCATGGGGGGGGGGCAGTATTCATCGGGGGGGTGCAATATTATGGGGGGGAAAATTCATGGGGTGTAAGTTCTACCCATCAGCCGCCAAACCTGGTTGCAGTTTGCGAGCCAATAAATGTCACGACGCACTGCAATGATAGCCAGGGCGGAGAGCAATGCCACGAGGGGGTCTTGATGAAGCATGATTGGACTGACTTTGCGGGGAAAATACAGGAGGGAAGCTACTTGGAGTTCTTCTGCGGCCACAACTCACACGTCCGCGGGCACGGAAAGCAGGACTACAGCGTCACATTCACCTGCGGACCGGGAGCCAGCGCAGTTTGATTTCTGAATTTTAACGATGGGCTTTAAAATTTAGAGAGGCATGATATCGGCTAAGCTCTAATTGGAACAGTCAAAAGGCCCAGAATTTTGGGCTAATGATTTTAGAAGGATATTGATTTTCATATTTTAAGAAAAATTATCATATTCAAGAAAAAGTTCAGTTTTCGAGTCTTCAGGGCTGTCTTCATGGCCAATGGGTGGCGACACCGGCTATATCTAATTTCGACCCATCAAAGCCCATCAGAAATATTTGCCAAATCATTCCCGGTAAAAGTAGTGCCAAAATCACCGGAACAATAAACTCAACTTTAGGCATGATAAAATGCAATGCCACATTCGCTTTTGATAACACACCTCTGAATCGTCATGGGCTTCAGTTTGCGGCGAGTGGAACAAGCATTGCCAGACGCATCATTGACCAGCGGGACAATCTTTCACTAACAGTTATATTTGGCCATATAGCAGTTAAATATGCGTTTATACTTGGACAAAGCTAAATCTATAAAACTCATAAAAGTCATAAAACAAGTTTGTAAATGTTTCTAATTAGGTCGAATGTAAAGATCCTGGTAAACGTATTTGCGGAAAAATGGGGAATACGGGTGACTTTCAACGAGATATCCTTTCATGCCTCCCGACTCCCAATGATCCTGGCTACTACAGGTTATTACAATAGTTTTTATGGCTCGCTAGTTTCTTTCGATTCTATTCCATTCCTTTCGGCTTTCTCACTGGGAAATGTTTTACGACATTATGTTTCAGCATTCGTCAACAAAGTATGATGAACTCGACACATGCACTATTTCCAGCCTCCTGCTCCAGTCTTTATGATCCTACAACAAAACGAACGAATTCAGCATCCGGTTTTTCATTTGACTCATCCTGTATTAGCCTACGTTTTGCAAGACACAATAAATCTTCAAGATATGGCTCGTATTGAATTTCTGCGCTCTATTTGGATTGCTTAACATGCTCTGTCTTTTTGTTCTATTTGCGAGATCTTCTTTTAAGGTATTTTAAAATTGGAAATGACGGCGACAGTGACAGGCTTCAATAGCAGCACGGATGTCCTGTTTAGTGTCTGTCGTCGCACAAGTGCAAACCCGGCAACCGAAAAATGTCGGGAGCTTGCCGCGTTAGAAGCATTGCTAGAACAGACTTAATAAGCTCTTAACCATTGAACCAAACAAACCTATTAGTTTTCTATATTACAAATATATGGAAATTTTGTTACCAATAAAAATGGGCTGACACCTAGTTTCCCCCCCCCCCAAGGCTAGGTCCCCCCCAAGGCATTTTTTGAAAGTTTCCCCCCCTCATGAAAGTTTCCCCCCACCAAGATTTTCACCTATACCCACACACCCTTCGCTAATGCGTCCCCTAGTTTATACGGCAGTCTAAACAGGGAAATTTGTGTCTTGGGGGGGGGGGGGAAACTAGGCGTCAAAACTCTTGGGGGGGGGGGGGGAACTAGTCGTCGATTTCGAGGACTAGTTTCCCCCCCCCAAGACTCAATTTCACCTATTTTCACCTAGTTTCACCTGCAATTCGCCAAAGCCATATCAACTAGGGGACGAGTTAGCGCAGGGTGTGTGTCCCATGAGAAGGGGACACTAGGTGTCAGCCTAAAAATGTATCTAACATTTCATTAAACTTCAAATTACTTTTCTTTATCTCACGGAGATTTTGAGACGCAATATGAAAGCAATATGAAGCGCCAGTCATTCTAAAGTAATTATTTTGAGGCTGAAGCAAGAACCGAAAAAAACTTTTATTTTTCCTCTCAAAGAACGGCACTACGACGAACCAATTTTTTTGCCTAAAGATCAATTCACATTCTTCTCCGTGTATGTCTTCAAACCGATGGGCAAGAAATTTATCGAAAAAGCCATCTTTTTTCCCACACGTCAAGAAGGTGACTTGGTACCTACGCTGAAATTTTCTGGCTTAGGAAAAGTTTTGAGACGGTCTGGAAGATTATCGCCATGCTACTCTCCGAGACGAAAGCGGAACTATCGACATTCGACTTCGGATAACTGATGGCTGCTGCTACCTCTCCGACTATCCTAGCAGCAAAGCTCCAAATGTGATAGGGATAAGGCTGGGATAAGAGAATGCTAGAATTTTAATTTTAGGAAAATGGTAAGTTCCGAAAGATCGAAAATGGTCAAGAAGGCACGGCGTATTTCACAGTTGTTTGTGACGCTTTAACTGATCTAGACGTCTGAATGCTTTCTTTTTCATTATCTACCCACGGATCTGTGATTATGGTGAAAACGGCTCTGCTCTGCTGGAAGTTTAATCGAAGCGGAACATCTTGTGTACACACCTATCATGTGCACGTATCCCGTGAAAGTCTAAGCTCCTTATTTTTTATGAGGAATTTTAGCCAGGAATAGGATTTTATATCCGAAATTTTGTCCATGCGCAGTTTTTGCCAGGGCGATTTCATTTGTTGTTACGAGAACAACCCTTACGTAAGGAAAACCAAATATTTAGGAGCAAAACGCATAACGCAATGGCTAATCAACGTATATCGCAATCGCTGTTGGTATTATAGTAGCTGCAGTTTCAAGTGGGGAAAGCAATAATACTGCTCGTCATTCAAAAATAATTATGAGCAGGAAAAAGAATTTGCTCAGGAAGATCATCTGAATTGCAAATCCAATGTTCCTGTTGTGTTTCCGCCCCCGCCAGGCCCCTTAGTGCAGAATGTCCACAATGCTGTTATTAATCCTGCTCACATTAGCCCATTCAGGAGAAGCTTTAAGTTGGTCAAATATATCCTAAAAATTCAAAAATGTTATTAAAAAGTTGACAGCCTGCTATCCTGATGCCAACTACGGCCTGCACGGGAGCGTGGAGTGCGCGGTGGACGGGGGCTGCCTGCCCGGACTCACCTGCTACGATGCCCAGGGGCAGGACTGCGCTTTGGCCAGACCAAAGCGGAGTTGTCAGGGACTCATGTGCTACTGCACCGGCTACCCTCCACAAGGTTTGCATATCTGATCAGTATGATGCAGACTGCATCAAGTAGATGGGATGAGATCTGACGGCTTTGAAGCTTAGGCTGATCCTTTGAAGCAGTGTCCGAATCAATCTCAAGTCAGCTTTTTGGAATGAGGATTGATGGTTGTTCGTAGTCTGTTCCATCAATCAAATCAAAACCACCGTTTACATACTTTTATCCATCCAACCGAATTCCAGGTCAAAGGCAGACAACAACTCAATAACTTCTCTTTCAGACAGCGGAAGCAGCATCGGGAGAAAGCCCTGCTTCGACGCCTCCTTCAGCTACCAGTGCGCCTCCTGGGAGTCCTGTCGCAATGGCTACTGTCACCCTCTTCCAGCCCATTTCAGCACCCCTCTACCCCCACCACTCTTGAGGCGAGGACTCCAGCTGTCCGGACGGCAGCGCCCCGCTCGGCTCCTGCTCCACCTACTCCGCCTCCAGCTGCAGTCGCTACGGCGCCGCCTACTACTGCCACTCCTCCACCTCCTCCGACGGCGGCTGCTGTCCCTCTCAAAGCCGTCCCCTGTTCCACCTCCTTCTACCTCCTCAGAGGTCCTAGAGTGTTTCAGCAGTCACCTGTCCGAATGGCCAGGCCTCGGTGAGCGCCTGCTACGACGGTGTCTGCCCCCTGGACCACGACTGCATCGACAATGGCTGCTGTCCTGTGGCTGTTTGGCCGAGCTTGGGACAGATTGGATTAGGACAAGAGAGGGAAGGAGGAGCAGGTGGAGAGCCAGTGCCCGGGCTCCAGCTCCCTGCCTGGGAGCAGCTGCAGTCCTTGGGACGACTACTCTTGCCGGCGAGGGGTGGAGGAGTGCAGCTACATCAGCGCCACTATCGGATACGCTTGCTGCTCTAGGCGTCTATACTCCTCCTTTGAACGGCCCATTACATCTTCATGAGACTGGATTCTAGCATCAGGGAGCGGTCAAGATGGGCAGTACAATCGTCCCTGCCGCCAGAACTACCAATCAGCACCCTGTGATGGGTTCAAGAGTCTAGGCCGATAGTGAGGGTGTTTGGAAGAGAAAAGGGGGTCTGGCCAGAAATCTGGAGTGTCGGACGGAGACGGGCAGCGGAGCTCGGCAGTGCCTCTGCCCCATCGGCTTCAGCATCTCCGAGTACGGCTACTCCAGCTGCCTTCCGCGTAAACCTTTCCCGCAGTCTCTAGCAGCCTAGAATAGTAAGAGTGCTGCAGTGCCGAAACTTGGCGCCGAGTGCAATCCACTCAAAGCCCCTTCCCAAGCCTGCGGTGACCAGAAGGCCTGGTGTGCACCCTCGGATCCAACCACAGGAGCTCCGCCTAAGGGCACCTGCAAGTGCCTGGACCAGCTCGGCTACGTCCCCTCAGCCGACGGCCAATCATGCGCTCGCGGACGTGCAATCCTACCCCTTCACTTCTGCCCATTAACCCTTTCTTACCCCCGAAAGCTGTCAGGGAAGCGGAACCAAGAGGCCTGCACGCAGAGCGCGGAGTGCATGGCTGCCTTCAGCGAGTGCAAGGACTCCAAGTGCGTCTGCAAGGCCGGCTTCAATGAGCAGAGCTTCACGGCTGCCGACGGGGCCACCTTCAAGGGCTGTGTGCCTGCCAGTTCCACTCCTTTCCTCCCTTTCCCTCCGCATTCAGCCGGTCTCGAAACAGACCTAAAGTGTCCGGACGGTAAGGACCCCGTGAAGGTGTCCAATGTGGCCGTCCAGTGCGAGGTGACCTTCCGGAGACCGCTGGATCGCAGCCTATTCGACGAGCAGGCTTCCAAGGCGGAGGTCAGTCGACAGGAGTACCGCTGCGCCGAGGTCAACGACGTCATCAGTGTTCAGCTTAACCTGTTGCTATTGAGCTAGTGCCAAATGGGGCTCAGAATGAAGGACACTTGTGCATCTGGACAATATTGCAACGCTTATTTTGACGATGCCAGCAAGACGAACGTTCGCAAGGGCTTCTGCTGTCAGGAGCCGGCTAAGACGGTTCTCTTGCCGATTGCCAGTAAGAAAGAGGACAGAGAATAGAAGAGGTGGTGTAGGACCCGAAATGTCCAGTGGGCGACCCCTGGCCGGGATCGAAGCTGGTGACAGGTGGGGTGACAAAATGGTCCTGCGACAATTGCCCCCATGACTACTTCTGCCATTTGGACAAGCGAGTTTCCGGGTTCAGTGTCTGCTGCCCTAAGCCTTGCGCCAATCCCGAGGATATCTACAAGGTCTTTACTCTTCTACACATAGCTCGTTGTAGTTTTGGTTTGTTTGACTAGTGAATTTTGTAAAGGACGGAAACTGCTATGGGCCCGCATTGCACGACGAGCCGTGCGACATTTCTGAGCAGTGCAATCCAGCTCTGCCACCGCAAACCGATACTCCTGTCTAAATTTCTCAATTTCAAAATCCTAGAAAACAAACCTCATTTGTTTATTTAGGGCCGATTGACTAATCTACCGCTTGTCTGCCAGAAGCCAGACGCAAATCAGGCAGGCACCTGCAAGTGCCCCGGCGGCACCATCTACAGCCAAAACTCTTGCCTTCGTCTGCGTCCCCCCATCTTCCATTCTAATAACAGCATAAATAGTCGCTCAGAGGTGAAATGCGAACTGGACCCTCGCCACCCGTCCCCGGCCACCTACTCCTCCGGGGACACCATCATCTGCGACCCCTACAATTCCTTCAACTCTGTCAACCTCAATCCAGCACCCCCTGGTCCTCCTTCAGTCCTCCAAACCAATCTCCCAAACTTGCCCACGCTTGCAGGCCTCTCCTGGGGCTACTGCACCTACAAACAATCCGTGGCCTCCTACTGCGTCTACTCCCTCACCATCGGCGACATTGCCGTCGGCGTCTGCTGCGATATTGACTTCTAACAGATTCTATTCCCTCCAGTACTTTCCCGGACTTTTACAAAATGTGCGACTAACTAGACTGAATCCAAAAAAAGTCCGGGAAAGTCCATAGTCCGGGAAAGTTCTGACCCCATTCTTCTATTTGCTGTGTGCGGGTGAAAATATGGAAGCAATACGGGTGGCTTGCAAACTAGGCCGCCTAATGAAGCTGCTTGGGGCAGCCGAGTGATTGAGGGAGTCTCCCGACTGGGGCTAGGCAGAGCGGCGAGAGCGTAGGGGAAGAGGCTGATGAGCTGGGGGAGGGCGTGCGAATTCCTCAAATTGACTATGCGCCTTCTTTGCGGCCTCCCCGGCCACTCTCCCTTGGCTTATCCGAAAAGAGATTCTCTGCCGCCCCCCTCCACCCGCTTTCTGCTTCAAGCCCTTTCTTCCTCAGCCCCTCCCCCCCCCCCCATTTGGGCGGCTAAGGCCACCAACTCTACTCTGTGGAGGGAGTCTTGGGCCAGGAAATGCTCCTCTTGCCCGCCCCCTCAAAACTTCGGAGCCTTTTTTTCGCGCTCTAAAAAGAAGTTGCGGCCACTTTTTTGCTGTCTTTATTAGCTAGTTTCTTTCTACTCTACGTCTAACAGGGCTCGGCACATTATTTCTATCGAAAAATGTATCCTAAGTGAATTTGAAATTAGAGGTCGAAACAAAAACCCTATGCCCGCTGAGAATAGTGGTTGAGATGAGATGAGGTAAAGAGGCAGGTGATGCTGGTTGGGATGTTGGCTGGCAGTGCGCACATTGGCTATGTTCTCTGCGCTCCCACGCAGCGACCCTCCTGGCACTACTGGGAACTCACCTTCGTACCCAACGACACTCGTAGCACCACGTCATCGCCCGAACCCTCCACCTACTCCTTCTCTCATATCTTCATCACCGCCATTGTCCCTGCCTTCTTCATCTTGTTCCTTTCTTCGCCCCTCTTTTTGCGCGGCCGAAGGCCGCCTGCCGCGGAGGGCAGGGCAGTCAGAGCTCCGTAGGCCGGAGGGCATGGGTGCGGAGGCCCCGGAGCGTAGCCTAGCATGCGAAGCATGCTAGGCGAAGCGTAGGGGCCGTGGCACCCGTGCCCGGAGGCCGGAAGAGCTCTGGCGCCCTGCCCGAAGCGGCGGGCGGCCAAGGCCAGCTTAAGCAGTTACCCCATTTTTGCGTCCGTCTTTCCGCATATATATATATATATATATATATATATATATATATATATATATATATATGTGTCCCTGTCGCGCTCGTACTCCGTGGTTTTTCAACCAAATTGGCTGATTTTTTGCATGAAGGTCCGTCTGGGTGGTGGCTCGGGACCATTTTTTGCGCTTGACGTAATTTTGCGTTTTTCGCCCAAAACCCAAATTTTTGATGTTTCAAAGTACGAAAATTCATAAATCACTGGTTTTTCAACGAAATTGGCTGATTTTTGGCAGGTACGTCCGTCGAGGTGCTATCTTGAAGCTGGCAAAAGGAATTTCCGAATTATTTGTTATTTCTCAGTTTATGGCCAAAAACCTAAATTCTTGATGTTTCAAAAATTTGAACAGCCATAAATCGATGGGTTTTCGATGAAATCAGTTGAATTTTGGCGTGTACGTCTCTAATGGTGATATATTGAAGTTGATAATAGAATTTTTTGACACATTTATTATTTCTTGATTTTTAGTCAAAAACCTAAAATCTTGATGTTTCAAAAATTCGAACATCCATAAATTACTGGTTTTTCAATAAACTCAGCTTAGATTTGGCAGATACGTTTGCTGCGGCAGTATCTTAAAGCAGTTAAAAGGAATTGCTTAGCTTATTATCTGGAACAAAGGCCGCGCATCTTGGCAACAGCCGAGAGTACCTTGTTGAAGTATCTGTAAGGATAATTCATACGGACGAAAACATCCAAATATCAAGCGATTGCTTGTTAATCAAAATAAATCAACTTTGGCAAACTTTTGTTATTTTTTCAATCGGTAGAAATATTTCGGAGTAATGATAAATAATTTTGAGCAATGAGCAACCAACAAAAATAAACGTGATAAATTGTCGAAATAATTAGCCCTAATAAAGTTGACAGACTTTAATCAAGAACATATATAGAAATAGATGAACCTGGCTTTCCAAGAAAGGTTCGGATTCATTAGCCACCCCTTACTTTTTAATATAGTCACAACACGCAGCGAAAACAACCTTCCCACCTCATTCCCAAACAAATCAAGCTTCTTTTTAGACTTTTCTTCAAATCCCATTTGTATTAACCAATCAATTTCTTTCAGAGCAGGGCCTTTTCTGTAATGAGGTCGCTGGTGAAAAGCTGATTGAAGAGGAAAAAAGGTGATTGAGGTCACTGGTGATCTCGGTGTGCGGTTGTTTGGGCTGCGTAGTGCAGCTGTTCTTTCCATCGGAAGGAGACGAGCCGCGATACGAGCGTCAATACCGCGCTCTATCACAGCCATTTGATCGCCTTCTCTCCGTCTACGTCAACCCCGACGACCCCAACTATGGCCTCCATATGCGCTACCTATCACTTCATAACTTATCCCAGGTTCCACTCATTCTTTATCAACAAATTGCGAATGGTTCCACTTTCCACAATTGCTAAACAATTTCTGCAATTTGTAAATTTTGGATTTATTCGGAGGTGACAAGTTATCTTTGGTTGAAGGAAACAAGCTGCATGAAAACAGATCGCCATCCACCCCTTGCATCGCCTGAAAGTTCCGATTCCTTACCGTCATGACATTCTGTGCTCTATTGCATTTCGCTCTTTGCTGAATGCCTCGATAATTGCTCAAGTTCCTGAATCCTAAGCCGTCAATAGCGCAGCAAAAGCAAAACATGATTCCAGCCATATTTCCTTTGAACCTGGACAGTTGAGCATAAATATGATTGGAGATGGGCGCTAGGGTTGGAAGGAAAGGGCGGGGTGATATCGATTTTGTTGACGAGTAGATGCGGAGGCCTAGTGGGTTCTGCGCAGGCCTTGGTGTGGCGAGAGTGCAGAGAGATGATCCTGGAAACCGCAGGCCACTTCCACCACTTCTCGCTAATGCCCCGCCCCCGCCCATGAGCGGAGGCCATTTACCTGCTTTGCCGGCAGGATCAACTGGAAGCCGCTTGGAACAGCTGGATGATTGCCTGGCGGCTTTGCGAAGCTTTTCTGCTTATTTTCTGCCTTCTCCTTCTACCCGCCTTCATTCAGGCCAAGGCCCGCTATGGTTGGCCTTCTTGAAAAGTAGCAATGCAGGAACAGCAAACACTACAGAAATTCATAGGCGATTTGCCATACAATAGTCCATGTTGCTTGACTAATTTATGAGTATTGACGCATTTGGTGACCAATAGTTGGACAATTGGTGTTTGGACTTTAGTCTCTTTAGTCTTTGTCGTTGTTTGGCAAGGCGGTATCCTCATTATGTAAATCTTTTTTCAAAGCAAGTGTGGCATTTTAGTGAAACATTCTCTGGTGGAGTGATAGGAAAGGTGTTGTGATTGAGGGAGTCGTCGAGCGCAGAACCCGCTGAAAGGCCAGCCAGGCTTCGCCATGGGCGGCCACGCCAGCGGCGGCCTCTTCTCCGGCCTACGCGGCAGCAAATATCTCATCATCGCCTTGTTCCTTTCCTTCCCTACCTTCCTCTTCCTCAACCTCCCTCCATTCCAGCATCCCACTCTGCGTCATCCTCTACCTCCTCTACAAGGCCTATCACGGCTTCTTCGCCCGCTTCGACCGGGCCATGGGCAACGCCCCGCCGCCAAGTCGCACTCCCGCCCGACCAAAACCTTCTCTTACAGTCCCTCCTCAGTGACACTCTTTCACTGTTATCCCCTATGCTAACCCAGGAGGGCTTCTGTTTCAAGGCGCCTCTCTGATTCTTCGCACTCGCCCAAACGACGAACCTCCTCCAACTCCTCTGCAAGTGCTGCTAAGACACCGCTCGTCAAGCACTCTTCAGCATCGCCGCCTAGAAGATCTGTGAAGGAGGCGGCCTATATCCCCATTCCCTGACCCCCCAATCTCAAGCTCGTCAGGAAAAGTCACTTTTGCAAAGCGAAGCTGTGATGTCCTGTAGTTCCGGTTTTTTAACGGCCAAATTCTCAACCTGCCAGTATGTGCTAGTCCAGTGGAGCATGCTTGGATGACTTCTAATCAGAGGCAGAGATGGAACATTTGCGTCAAGCGAAGTTGCCTTGGTCCCCGACAATTTGCCTCTCTGCTCCCGATTGCACTCTGCGCTTTCCACAGGCCCTAATTGCCCCCCTTTGCAAGGCCTGACTCAGCTGCACAACCGCTCAGTTTGCATTTGCGTCTCTCTGAAGCATAAAGACACATCTTCGGAATGGGCGATGAGAGCAAGGGCAGCATTGTGGGTGTGGAGGAAGAGGGCGTAGTGGTGGAGAAAGGAGGCCCAAGTCGACGCCAGAAGTTCTGGTCCCGCTTCCAGAACATTGACGCTCACGGGGTTGCTTTCTTCTCGCCCTTTCGCTCTCCTTTAGAGCCCCCTTGATGATAAATTGATCGACAAAAAGGCAGCAAGCAAATCTGGCTTCCAGATTCACACACTGGTGTCCAGCGAGATCGTTTGGCTGCGTTTCGTCTGGGCAGCCGTGCTGCTGCTGAGCTTCAGCATCATGACCTGGTGTCTGTGGCGCAACGCTCAGGACTACATGATGAACCCCATCCTCACCAGCTACGACCACATCAGCCCCCCGCAAGGCCTGCCCTTCCCACTGCTCTACTTCTGTCCCGGCAACTATGTCCCTTCTTCTCCAGAACCCCACTCTTTTTTCACCTCATCAATTATCCATCCATCAAACAGATCAACATGAGTTATGTCCGCATGTACGGACTGGACACGCAGCTGGCCAGCTACTTCAGCCAGGGCAAGAACCAGTCCAGCATCCTGGGCGCCAAGGCCGACACTTGGTCAGATTCCTCAAACCTCCTCCCCTCATCCTTCCCCACTGCTCTCTCCTCCCTCCCTCACAGGGGCGGCATAGTGCCTTCAAACGAATTCGACAACGCTGTCGGGAAGGGGCCCGGCGATGCGGAGATCGAGAACCCCAACCAGCTCGTCATCGTTCACCCGCGTCCCGACGTCAGCCTCCTCGACTACGTCCCCGTCAATGTCAGCATCAGTAACCAACCTCCTTCGTTATCCTTCATATTGAACCTCCCTTGCCCTCTCTCATTGACCAGAAGTCCGTCGTGGTCTGGGCATCGTGGAGGAGGTTGTCCAGATCCTCGTCTACAACCCTCCGCCGCCCTTCAACGACTCTCTCCTTCCACTGCCGAATCCGCCGCCAGACGACGCCACTACCACGAGCACCAAGTTTGCCTTCTCTTTCCCAGAGCTAATAGACAGAGAAAGAGGACCTTCAAGACCCCCGACGACAACGACACTAAAACCGCCGCGAGATGCCTCCGATTTGGTGGACTATTTCATGCTGCTGGGCTACAACCTGGACGCTTTCTTCAAGGAGTGCAGCTTCAATGTTGCCGCATTCCTCTTTGCGGAGGGGCAAAGAACAATTGCGATGTTACAGGGCAAATCGTTTCCCTGCGCTGAGCACGTTCAGCCGGTGTTTGACAAGGACATGGGCAAATGCTTCCTGCTTCAGATAGATGAGAACCAGAACAAGGTGAGCAGAAAGGCTGGAGGAGGGAAGCGATGCTAAGGAGAGGAATTGTTGAGGTTGGTCGTGGCCTGAGTGTCGTGCTGGACCTCAACACGGAGGCCTATCCAAGCCCCGACGATGAGCACGTGCCCAAGCCCTTCTCCGATGGGGTATTGAGGCTGTTGATTGGGACTGATGGAGGGAGGGTGGGGTTGAGGTGACGGTGTTTGTGGCGAAAGAGAAGACGCCGTCGACGACAGAGAAAGTTCTTCTCGCACCCGGCAGTTTCAACCTACTCAGCCTCACGCCCACCAAGATCACCCGTGTCTCCGGTGACAACTCTTTTCTTCTTTCCTCCATAGTCCTATGACTCCCTCCAACTGAAGGCTGGAGTGGGGGCATCCAGCAGGACTGTCTGGAAGAGCACCCGTTTGCCGTCATCAGCCCGCCCAACTACTCCCAGGAGGTCTGCCACATGGACTGCGCCGAAAAGGCCTGCCCTCGGCCTTTCTTTCGAATTCAAGGATGATAAAGTAAGAGGCCACAGGTGGTAGTGGAGCAGTGCGGCTGCATCATAGCCGTGGACCCAGTGTTCATCAATGAGGAAACACGCCAGGGACTCTACAACAGATCAGTGTCCATGCCCGTTCCGTAGCTGATGTGGAAAGGTTATTCTGCCAGGTGTACCAGGCCCGCAGCTCGGATGATATCTTTTGCCAGCCGGAGGAGATGGAAGCCTGCGTGGACAAGGCGACCACGGGGCGACGCGAGGAGATACAAGCTTGCATGGCCGTCTGCCACCCACCCTGCACCGAATGGCTCTATCGGTCCTTCTGCTCATTCACCCCTTTGCCTTTACTCATCCATCCTGCCATCCTTCTCAGTCCAACCACCAGCCAGCAGCGTTTCCCCAGCGCAGCCTTCGGCAAATCTTACAAGCCGCCCGTCCACACCAACAGGGAGGCGCCAAGCTTGGCCAAGTGGATGAATGGGTTGGAAAAGAGGGGTGGCAAAAGTTGGGGTTTAGGCGCAGGAAGCGAGAAGCGGAGGAGGAATGGCATGGTGATTCGATGGAAGTTCGAGGGGAGAAGAATTTCGTCATCGTTGATGTGGCTTATCCGAAGCTATCCTACACCAATGTTCTGCAGGTTCACTTGGTCCCGTCTTAGGAAGCAGGGGAGAGAGGCTGGAGTATTTTCTAGACGCAGTCGATGACATCGTTTACGTTCATTTCGAACATCGGTGGGGCCATGGGAGTGTGGATGGGTTGGAAGAGGCTACCGTCAATTTCTCCCTTTAGACGCAAACATTATTTCAGGGGCCTCCATTCTCACGCTTCTCCAATGCATCTCCCTTGTCGCCACCGTTTTTTGCACCAAGTGATCAATAATGCTCTCATGCCCTTTCGTTTCATTTTTTCCTTTTTTCATCTCATCCTTTGAATAATCATTCTTCATCTGAGCATTTGACTGGTTAGGACTAAATAACGGAGGCTATCAAAGGTCAATTGATGGTAATTGGTAATCTGATGGTCAATTCGGAATAATGAGAGAGGCACTGTGGCTGGCGGGAACGTTGATTGGAGCAAGCTGCAAAAGTGGTGGATTCAAAGCTGGTTACGGGAGATATGTCACGTAGAAGCAGAAGCTCTGCAGAATTTCCTGCCAATTCTTCCGAAATCAATTGAAGTGGCCTGGAATCTCTGTGGCGAGGACAGAGAGACAACGCAAGCGTGGTGGATGGCCAACTTGTTCCTTCTGCATCTCGAATTCTTCGCTTTCACTACCCAACCAACCGATTCTATCTTCAGTTTGTAATCTTCCGTGACTAAACTAAAATCAATCAGCATGATTGATAATTGTTGTTTGTTTCGTAGTTTGGTGGCCTCAGCCAACAATTTCAATTTCAGCAATCAGGTTCAGCCGTTGTTGTTGGATGCCAGGGCTTACTGGACCAGCAGAGAAGGCTACGAGGCCTTTTGGCTCGCCAATACCAGCAATCGTAGTGTATGCAAAGCTTTCCATGTTGCTAGTTGTGCCTTTGAAAAACCTTTTCACAGGATAAAGTAGTGTGCGAGGTGAAAATTATGAAGCAGGAGAGGGGAATATTTGTCAATCTGCCGAGAATGAAAGTTCTAGTAAACGAAAGCTTATATGCCGTCAAATTGGACCCATATCTCTGGCTCAACGACTCCAGCTACATGACCCTGCTCCTGTTCGAGGTTCCAGGCCTATTTTATACCCCAATCACTCCCAAGCCACTGTGCTTCAGTGCGAGGCCAGCAGGTCCGTCTATTGCTGTGAGCTGAGCTGCTGCCACCGGCTCAGCAAAGAGAACTGGGCACTGTGAGTTTTTCACGATTTTTTTTATTTTTTCCAACAAAATGCAAGAATGATGGTTGCCTGAAGTTTGTTGGCCTTCGCCGTGGTGCTGGGCATAGCGCTTGTTTGTTGGCTGATGGGTAAGCTGGAGCGGCAGCCGCGACCAAACAACCTGGGACAAGCCTCGCCACTCTACCACTCTGGTGTTTTCGTTGCCTTCTCATTCAAGCAAAGTGCTCTTCATTTAGCTCCAACCGAGGACGGAACAGATCCAGGAATCCAGCTTCTCAGAACTGTGCGCAGCGTTAACACTGAGGTGACCGCTATTTAAGTTGAAGGCAACAACAGATTCATTCATTTCAATTTTGTGAAGTTGGTGCGCTTTGCATAGTTTGCATTTCTACAATATTTGACTTCCACTAAAACTTTTCTTGTTATAGTTGGTCTTAATTGTGCATCAGCTGCTCTAAATAATAAATTTTGATTAATTGCTTTTGTATTTCAATCTTGTTATGCCTATTCACTTTCATTTTCATTAATATATATTAGCATATTTTTTGCAAAATCAAGCTCCATCATAAAGCAATAAATGCTAAATTCCAACAAATGCTGAAACAATGCAACACATAATCCAAATCCAACCAACAAATCATTCATCCTCCATATCATCATCATCGTACAACTCATTAACATCTTGGCCATTAATTTCGTCAAAGCAAATACAGAAAGCGAATTGCGGAATGCTGGTAGCCGTAAAGCGTAGGCAAAATTTTACACCCTCCACCTTTGGCCAGAAATGTTTCTGAACTTTAAGAATGGGACGGCGGCGAAGTAAAGCATCAAGCCAGCGATCCATCCCTGTCTGTTCTCTCTCCTCCCCCTCCTCTATGTCCGCGCCCTCCATCTCAAAAGCGACGGCAAAGAGACGCCCTGCGCTCCAGCAAAAGCTCCGCTCAGCCTCAAGGCAAGCCAGCAGGACCGGCTCAATGTGTGTCTGGGTTGTCAACCCGTCCACTGCGTACTCCTCTAGCTCGGGACAGCGCTGTAAGAGCGCCAGGATGAACTCCGGCTCCTCTTGATCCGCCTCCAGCAAGGATTCTCCCAGAACCCCTGTCAATCGTAAGATCTGTAGCTCTTTAGTTGCTGGAAATTTTCAAAACAAAACAAAGGCTTGGCTTGGCTGCGGTGAGAGCTAAATTGGAAAAAAAATTTTCCATAATCAGTGTGATGTTAAACTGATATTGCTAAATATAGTGCGAAAAACTAAACTGCTCTTGCTAAATGTATAGTTTATAACTGACCTTATATGCTACAGATGCCCATTTTAGTGAAAACTCACAAAGTTACTTGTCGTGTAGTGTACGATCTTAGAAGCTATTGGACTAAGAAATAACCGAAAGCGATGGAAATTCGCTTGAGAGTAGTGGGGAAGTCTGACGCAGGCGTGGAGTCATCATCGTCACATTCCAGATCGTTTTCAAGGAGTATGAGCTGGCGGACGGCAGAATTGGAGAGGCCGGGTAAGTACAGCACGCTTCTTGCCTCCCCTTCCAGCCTCTCCACTCCCTGCACCACCCGCGGCAACCAGGACAGCTTCTCGTAGCAGTCCGTATCCCAGACTCGTACCTGCAGTTTTCATGAAAACTTCATGCTCAAGAAAAAACGGCCACGGAACTTCAGACTGTCAATTTTATTTCACTTTTTGATGGTTTCGTTTGATGCATAGAATGCAAAAGGGTTCCACATTTTTGTTTATTTTATCGCCAGAAATTGAGCAGCTTGCACCTGAAATCGAAGGAGATGGGAGAGATTGAATCGGGCCAGATGTTCCAGCTCCAGCAGAATCTCGGCTGTCTTGGGCTCCAGGTCACCAGTCCAGCCCATGTCCAGCTCAAGCTCCTCCAGCTGACTCAGGTTCCACCTCTCCTCCGCCGCCTCCAGCAGCTTCCTCACGGCCCCATCTTCCTCCACCGCCCTTATCTGACAAACAGAATGCGGCAGTTGTGAAATTTTCGCTGTGCCGTAGTTAGGAGGCGAAATATGCCGTATTTGGAACCATTTATTGTTGTAACTGCTCAAAGCGTCATCAATAAGATTTCGTCACAAACACTTGGACAACCTGGAATTCGTGGGCTGGGAGTAGGTGTCGCCTGAGTGTTAGGAAGTGGGTCCCCCGGCCCAGGTCGAGGTGCGAGTAAATCTGTAGAGAGGTAGGTCGGGCATTCTTTCGTACGGCAGCGCGGAGAGTGCTGCAGGTGTGCTGGAGATTGGCCCAGTCGTCGATGTTAAGGAGGTTCACGATGCGATCGCTTAGGTGAGGCACTGTCTTGAGAAGATTCACCAGCTCTGACACCTGCTCTCCCGTCTCCTCCTGTACCTGATGCTTGATTAGTTTTAGTTCAAATGCTCATTACGCTGAAATAGCAATTTCGATAGAAGCTTCGAAGTGTTTTGGTAAAGTTATTTCTAGGGCAAAAATAGAGCTCACCAGTTTTCGCTTCATAGGGGCACTGGCATTGAATGAGAGTGGTTCAGACTTCAGAGGATTGAATGGTGTTTGCGCCGCTGTTATCTGCTGCCAGAAATGTTTGCGCTGTTTATTGACTCACCTTGCTTATCATGCATCACGATAGTACGCGAGCTCAAAAGCTCAATGGATTGCAAATTCCCTTTATGCACTCACCCTCAATCTCTGCTGCCAAGCTTGTCTTAGTAAATTTCAATGATCTTCCAGTTTACTTTCGTCTTTTCTCACTTATTCATGCCGTCATGCCTTTTTGCCTCCATTTGCCTTTATTTTTCTCTTAAGTGATTGACAAAAGAGAAAGCAAGAAAAAAACAGCGTAACAGTACACTTCTGATAGCTGAAATAGTGAGCATCTTTTGCGGCGAGCTGAAGAAGCTCCTCGTCAATCTCCACCGGGAAACGATCCAGCGCCGACAGCACGAGACCGACGCCTCGTACTCCTTTGTGCCTGATTGGTCCCTACTGCCTGATACAGTTGGGCCGATAAATATCTCAATGTTGCATTTCAAGCTATACCGAGTATCGTCGGCAAACCAAAGTGAAACTCTTTCCGCCAACAAAATCGATTGCACCGAGTTCAAAGTCAAAAAATGCATCTGCTTCTGGCTTCTGCTTCTTGGACAATTGTATTTTACTTCAGCGCGCATTCGCGTCTAGTCGGAAAGCTGGGCAGCAGGAGGAAAAAGGGAGTGCATGATGCCAGTGCCAGGGTTAAGAATGTGGTCAGAGGGGAAGATGTGGTTGAGGATGGCATGAACAAGCCCTGGATTCTCGTCCGAGAAACGGGCCACGGCTTTGAGGTTCTCTTCCAGACCATCCACTGCTTTACAGGCCATCTCCACCTTCTTCTCACACTCGCCCTTCAGTGCCTGCACTTTAAACATTTGTAAGATGGGAAGTAGGAAAAATTAAGCAGTTTAAGTTTTGAAAGTCTACCGCTTTCGTGGAATGGTTAGTCTGTTTTAAGGATAGCTCAGTGCTTAGGACAACAATAAGGAATGGATCCATATTAGTCATAGATTAGCCGAATAATATTGACGTTGTTTATGGAGGATTTCATTTCAATGACGATTTTATGTTGACGCTTTTATTTTATTGACGAATGTTGATTGATAATTTAACTTCATTGACAATTTTATATTGACGATTTAATTTTATTCATGATTTTTTTTGACGATTTAATTTAATTGACGATTTTATGCTGAAAATTTAATTTTATTGACGATTTATTGTTGACGATTTATTTTTATTGACGTTTTTATTGACGATTTTATTGTAAGGAGATAGTTTTTATATTTTAGGCTGCACGGAACACAGCGATTGATTTCATCATGGGAAAACTTTGGGAATGTTTTTCTTAAATATTTTTATCAAAACCAGAAAAATTTTAATTTCACAAGCTTACTGTGACATTTCCTTCTTGTGTATAAAAATCAGGACAACATTATTTCATGCACTCAACCATTAACGTTGGCAAATTGATTTCATATCTGATACCATCGGCAAGCCTAAATTGAATCTTCTTTCTTCCAAAAACTTCACTACCCTGAGTTCAATGTCGAAGAAATACATCGACTACTAGTGGAATCTGCTTCGAAGAAATTGTATTTTATTTTTTCAATTCCATTGCGCGCTGAAACAAAATGCAGGTGGCTCAGCATTTTCCACTAGTAGTCGATGTATTTCTTTGACTTTGGATTCGGGGTAGTGAAAAGAGACTCAATTTAGGCTTGCCGATGGTAATAAATATTGCTCCCACATTTTAGATAAAAAAGCAAAAAATTCGGTTTATCTTAGGCTTGAACCTGATCATCCCAGAATCAAGACAAATCGACATGCCAATTGACCACTCAGCCGCATGACTGCAACTGTATACTTAGCATGTATTAAAATTGCACAAAATTACCAATTAAATCAATGTCTTGGGTACAGGCCGATTGAATATATTTCCATCGTCCATTGAATAGATGCGGAGAAGAAGGAGAAGGAGTCAGAGTTCGGACAATTCGATTTGTTAAATTTACTTAAGATTGCTGCAACTATTTGCATTTCTCGCGAGTTTTGGGCAATTCGATTGTGATCTGTCCAATACAAAAGAATCAGAAAGCTTGAAGCATCCTGTGAGGAGCAAGAAGCTTATAAAATTTAAGCTCTAGCAATAACCCTCAAAACTACACCTGGGTCAAAAAGATGGGCTGGGCGCTGACGGTCGCTCTGCTCCCTCGCGCCAGCCCAATATGCAGCTATACCTTGATGGGTATTGCAAGGCGGTTTCGAATGTCAGCGCTGCGCAGAAGAAGGGAGCCCAGGTGCTGCTCAATGCGGCGGAGCATTTCCGCCTGCTCCATTGTGGCGTTTTCTGGCCTCGCCTTCACGCCCAACAGCAGGCGCAGATTTTCCCCCAACACCACGCTATGGTACGCCACCTGCTTTTTTAATCTTCACAAGCATCATCCAAAAACCGCTCAGCTGCAATATTAACTCAGAGTCAGCAAAAACAATGCATAGTTTGCATTTCTCAGTCCGACCAGCCGATCTCTGAGGGGGAGTGCGAAGTTTTTTGAGCATTTGCTTGGCCAGTTTTATGCTGGCAGTCTAACTGCTCAAGTAGGTTTGCTAAAAGCAGCAGGTGCCTTGGATTAGCCAAAACATGGCCAAACAAAAACAAAACGAAACAAGCTTGGTAAAAGGGCGGACCAGAACGGCTGGGTTGGCCAGTTCATCCAGGCCCTGTAGCAGCTGCTGCTTCTGGGGCAGTTGTGTGCTGTTGATGGCCTGGCGGGCTGCGAAGACGCTGCAGAATGCGCGCATGAAGTTCCGCTGGTTGGCCCCTATCTTGTCTAGAGCTGCGGACACCTCAGGTGCATTCCCCGCTGTACTCTGGAGCAGCAAGCATGTTGCCTGCATGTTCAGCGGCAAATAAACGATCTACTAAAATCTTCTTTAAATAAAGAAATTATTAAAACATGATATATTCGCGCCAAATCATTGTTTCCATGTACCTGCGAGAACCTTTTTGGGCATACTGCATTACCAGAACGGCAAAGATGCGGCGCATGGGTGTGAGCATGTTGAAAGCGGTATGCGGATTGGCAAAAGTTGATAGTTGGCGGCTTTTCTCAGATTGCAGGTCAGGATAATGCTTTGATTTATGCTAGAGAAAAGCAACTAAATCTGTCATATCTAAAGTTTTGGCTAAAACTGGCACGTCTTGATTTTCCCACGACTAAAATAAATTGCGGTAAATTTTTATACTTTTTACCATTCAAAAACTTTCCTTTAGTCCATCATGCATTGCCATAAATATGCATCTCAAATTAATGGATTCATTGAGATTTGGGTTTAAGAAAGTTAAAGTTCCAAAACTGGCAATTTCAGAGTTATTCTCAAGACAAACACTAGCAATATGCGACTCAAACAAGGGATAAGTTTTTGGCCTATCCTCCCATTTCCTTGGTTTTGCTTGAATTTTCACTGCAATTGACAAGTGTTTCACTTGTGCTAATTTCCTAAAATTGAAATTTCCTAATTATTCAATAAGTCTAATAATCATCATCATCATTTTAAAGGGCCCTTGGGGCGGAGCAATCTGAGAGCCTCCCAGGCACTGCTACTCTGGAACTTGCCATCATGACAGCAGCAACTCATAGGCTCCCACACTCCGTTTACTGAGCCGCTGTGGGTGCGCACCTCAAGACCACTCTCAGGCTATGACGATAGGCGCTGGAATCCCGTTGTGCCAATGCCACATGAGTTTTGATGACTGAATTGCGAATGTCACTGGCACTGATGCTAAGACAATAGAATGGCACTGATATAAAAACAATACAAGACGATACAATAAACCAACGCATCAATCACCATCCTCCATATAATCATCACTATCGAGATTGACGATCTCCCCGACATCATCGCTATGGAATAAACTTCATCAAAACAAAGGCGGAGAGCAAATGGCGGAATGCTGGTAGCTGTAAAGGTCAGAATGGCTGGCAATAACTGTCGCTGGACCCTAACAGTGGCGGCGATGGAAAGCTTCAAGCCAGAGATCCAGCAATGTCTTCGTGTGTCCCCATCCCCGATCAGGCCAGGAGGGACGAAGAAGAGACGCCCTACTCTCCGGCAAAAGCTACGCTCAGCCTCCAGACAAGCCAGCAGGACCGGCTCTAGCTGCGTCTGCGGCTGTATCGCTCCGTCCACAGCGTACTCCTCCAGCTCCGGACAGCGTTGCAACAGCGCCACGATGAAGTCCTCCTCCATTTGATCTTCATCCAAGTCCAGCAAAGACACTCCCAGAACGCCAGTGAATCATCAGTTTACATATTCAATATTTCTGGAAATTTTTACACCGAAGGCCATTTTCGAGAGCTTTTGTGAGAGGTCAAAAAATGGGAAGGAGAAAATTTTTTACCACTGTTCTATATTTGAAAGGAGACATGTTTCAAAGAATTTTTGCGCGGCCGCAGGCCGCCTGCCGCGAAGGGCAAGGCAGTCAGAGCTCCGGAGGCCGTAGGGCATGGGTGCGGAGGCCCCGGAGCGTAGCCTAGCATGCGAAGCATGCTAGGCGTAGCGTAGGGGCCGTAGCACCCTTGCCCGGAGGCCGGAGGGGCTCTGGCGCCTTGCCCGGAGCGGCGGGCGGCCAAGGCCCGCTTATACAGTTACCCCATTTTTCGTCCGTCTGTCCGCATATATATATATATATATATATATATATATGTGTGGTTCCAGAGCCCGGACTCAACGGTTTTTCAATCAAATTGGCTGAAATTTTGTATGAAAGTCCGTCTGGGTGGTGGGTAGGAGGGTTTTTCTGGGCATGGTCTAATTTTTATTTGTTCTGGATTTATAGTCAAAAAACCTCGAAAATGGAGACCTTTAAATTCGAAAATTTTTCGAAAAATTGTATTTTACTTTTTTTTATCATTTATTATTATTTAGATTACTTTTATCATTTAAATGCCTCAGAAACCAAAACTAAACCTGGGCCTATTTGTTACTTTTTACTTTTGTTTGCGTTATATAAATATTTCTTGAACCTACATGCTGATTATATTATACAATTCATTGCTTAACAAAGCGAATAAGGCCGCGCATCTATTGGCGATTTTTTTCAGTGTGTCTTTTTATGCCAAGCATCCAATGTGCAGTATGGCAGACAAGAAAACAGATCGCGACACGTGGGGGAAAGGAGTATCAGAAAGTCAATTGCTTAAGGGCAGGGGGGTCTATTGCATGGAAGAGTTCTGCTGCTGCCCGCCGTGCCTTCTTCTCACTCGAGAGCTCTACCCTGGGCTCCGCTATCCCTACTCTGCCCCACGGGAGGCTATTCCACATTTGCCTAAGGCGGACAGGCTGAAGGCGATTTAGGCGCTCTCGGCTCGTATCTCCAATCTCTTTTAAGCGCCAGAATTGCAAGGGGGAAAGAGTAGCCATTTGCGATGTTTGGTGGGCGTGTCTTGTGAAGTGAGAGTGTTGAGGGATAGGAGGGGGTCCATCTTCCTCCTCGATCCAGTGCCCATAGGACCGCCCTTGAGCAAGGCACCGCCACATGAAGAGGAAAGCCTGCTCGAAAAGGAGAAGGTCGTAGGATGGAAGGGCAGCCCTTCGAAGGACGTCGTCCCTGTGCCCACTCCAGTCGCCAAGAGCTACCCTGGCCTGCCTTCCATAAAGGCTCCGCACTCTGGCAGCTACTGCTGCTGTGCCTGGGGGGCAGAAGGCAAGGGAATGTAGGAGCAGACCACCCACCTTCTGAATCAGGGCTAGGCGGACTGCTGCTGGGTGCGCTGCTAGGAGACGTTGTAGGGCAGCCTGTGTTCCTCGTGCAGCCCCGCAGGTCCTCCTCCAATGTGGGCCAAAGCTGAGGTGAGGGTCGAGGAGAACGCCCAGGTACTTCATCACCTTCTCCTCCTCTACCTGGTGCTCGCCAAAGGTGAGTGGGATTGGAAGGTGGGAGTAGGTGGGATTGAGGCTGAAGATAAGGAGCTGGGTTTTTGTGGGATGGAGGTGAAGGCCTAGCCGTTGCAGGTGATCGCGGAGGAGGAGGAGATCTTCCTGGAGGAGCTGGACATCTGCCTCTTCAGAGATGGGTCGGAGGAGTAGAGTGTCGTCCGCGTATGCCTGGATGTGCGTCCCGCAGTTGAAGGGGAGGTGAAGAGCAGTGTCTGTCGTTGCTGTATACAGCGCTGGACCCAGACAGGATCCTTGTGGCACCCCTGAAGGAGCTTCCCGCCTTTTAGATTTTGCCTGGCCCACTTTCACCACAAAACTTCTCCCCTTTAGCCAGCTTGCTATCACATTTATGAGGGCAGGAGGGGCACCTCTACTACCGAGGCAGCTGACGATGGCAGAGTGTGTGAGGGAGTCGAAGGCGCGGGCCACGTCCACAGAGACAAAGGCAACCCGCACCCCTCTCTGGCTCTTTGCTGCCTCCAGGGCGGCATGCTGCAACCGAAGTAGTGCGTCACCACACCCGCTTTTGGCTTTGAAGCCAAACTGGTCAGCCGAGCTCTGCAGATAGGGCTTGAGCCTCTTTAGCATCAGTTTCTCCCAGGCCTTAGAGAGGGAAGGAAGGAGGCTGATTGGGCGGTAGTTTTCGGTGGGCGATAGCCGATAATACCTTGTGGTACATACAGTATGAGTGGTCAACACTCATTTATGTTCTTAAGTGCTCAACTCGGTACGCGTTGTACGCGAGCTATGTTGTACGCGAGCTTTTAAAAACTTTCGCCTGCTTGATACTCCTTGAGAAATAGAAGCGGATTCTGTGGATTTATCTGGAAAATTACGATTGCAGCTTTGATTCTGTCATCGAGAAAGAAATTATCAATAAAACAAATAATAAAGACCCTCGCTTGCTTTCGACTTCGCTTGCTTACGTAAGTACTGAAAGATAAGACCAGGACAAAAAACTCTGGCTAGGTTTGTCTCTGTTTGGCCACCATTTGCGACTCTATGATAAGCTTTCTTCTCTTCCCTTAGAGCTTCTTCTCACTGCATAAACGCAGCCTTCCGCTCTTTTGAGCTCATGGCCGCAAATCAAGCTGGCTCTGCAATTTTCCTCATTCTCCTGCTCCTCAGCCAGCCTTCCAGCTCCAGTCCTTCGTCTGTCCTTCACAATGAGCCGGATGCCTCTGCTTGGGCCCGGAGCGTGAGGAGCATCGATGAACCCTCAGGCTTTCCCTGCCCCGTAGACGTGGTCTTTGTCCTGGACAATTCAATATCCACTGTCTTATTTTGGAGTTATGTTAGCCTTTTGGAGTACAATAATTATCAGCCGGGCATAGGAACAGGTGCTGCAGATTCGCAGTTTAGTGGCCAATGTTGCCCAGGCACTTGCCCTTCGCATCGGCTATGGCGTCGGTCCGAATGGTGGAAAATTTGAAAATGAATTTTTGAAAAACGCAGTTTTTTGTCAGGACCCAATTACGCTGTGGTGCGCTATAATAGTCTGGCCGAAGTGGCGTTCAACCTGAATTCCTACAGCAGCCTGACAGAGGTTGAGACTGCCATCCAGTCTCTTCTCCCTCTTGAAGACGGTCTCAGCAACATGGCTAAGTTACTTTTCCCTGTTCTTCTTTCAGCCGCAACGGCTCATTTTCCGCTCAGTTTCAGCGGACTCAATGTCAGCTACTACAGCGTTTTGAAGAAAAGCAGGCGAAAAAATGCGCGCAAGATTCTCCTCCTCATCTCCGATGGACGGTAAGCGAAGGCATGCCGAACTCCCTTGTATGCCATATTCAAAGCTCATTGGTAACTGCTTTCAAATAAAGAATGGCAGTCTATGTTTTTGAAAAGTCAACTAAATTTCGCTCATTCAAGCGCAGAATGTTTGAGGTACACACCTGGTATGACAGATCCTGTGCCAGTGGCAGAGAAAATCCGCAACGACTCCGCTATTTCGCCGCTCATCTACGCCGTGGCAGTGTCCGGGGAGATCGGGAACGTACCCCCCGACACCGCTCTTCTCAATCGCATAATCTCACCCGGCCACCCCCTTTTCACTGCCGACGTCACCAGCCTCGACACCATCCTCAACCAGCTGGTGCAGCAGCTTCAGTGCGGTTTCATTCCCACTTCTACGTTTGTACTGGCAATCTTGACCACTTCTTTTGCTTTAGTGAATCACTGCTATGCGGATATCGTTTTTGCCTATGAGACAAGCGAGGTGATGGGTCTATTCAACTTCTACAAAGTTGGCTTCCTTCCCATATTTCTTCATTTCTGCCCCACTACTAATTTTAAAATTCACTAATACTTCGTTTGCTTTGCTCAGTCCATTTGGACAAAAAATGAGTTCTCAGATAAAAAGCAGCATCAAGAGCATCGCCAACAGCTTGGATGCAGCCGGCTTGCTTGGTCCCAGTAAGGATCAGGTTGAGCTTCTGAAACACTTATCCCGTCCATGATTTCCCACTCATCTAGATCAGCGTGGTGCACTTCGCGGGCACGGGCCAGTACCAGGGCGGCCTGCCAAATGTGGACCTGAAAGTGGGCTACAACAGCGCCTACGACGTCACCGCCGCCCTCAACTCCATCAGCTGGGGCAGTGCCAAAGGCGGCGCCACCAATCTCCACCTGTACCCCAGCACTCCCTTAACTAGAATTTGTCATATCGCTTAGTTTACCCGTCACCCACATCTCACCACCATCTACCAGCCTTCACCACTCCTTGGCTGTGCAGGGCGCTGAATCTGACCAGCCAGCAGTTCCTCTACGCCCGGGATAACACCGACCCTATGCGCAACCAGACCCCCACATATCGCATCCTCATTATCTACGCCAGTGGCCAGTTGGCATCTTTTATTCTGCATTTCAGATAGGGAAGGAAAATTTTGCTGCGCAGTTATGACCAAGGCGAAGACCCGGTACCGTTGGCGATCGACCTGCGGAGCTACGAGGTTTATTTGCTATATTTCAAGAAGCAAAGATTTGAGCTGGCGCGAGGGAGCATAGCAAGCGTCAGCGCCCAGCGCCTTTATTAGACCCAGCTGTATGTTTTATGGGTTATTGCCAGATCTTAAAATTGATAAGAATTATTCTCGTTCCATACTGCCCCAAACGCTCGATTTATTTTTGCATATTTTGCATGGGGAAGAGCAATGTTGAATTGAGGGCAGAAAGAGCCATTTCGTGTAAAATGGATTGAGTTGTATCTGCCTAGATTGGATGTGCCTTGTGAAGTACTTCGCGAGGCGGAGCAGGCTGATTTGGCTCTGAACGGTATGTGCACCGTTGCGAAATACTTTGCGAAGTACTTCAAAGTGAGTTTTTTATTCCACCTCATGATATGAGGATGTGGAACAAGATTAGGAGGGCTGGCTAAGGGGATGTAGAAAGTACTTTGAGTGGAAGTACTTCAAAAACTCAAATTTTAAATTGAACAAAACCACCTGTTCGCTTACTTTATAACCTGTTCGCTCACTTTGAGTAAATTTTCATCTATATAAATTAAAAACCAGCAAATTTTTTCTAAATCCCTGCCTAACGCATCGGGTAATTCAGTCATAGGAGAAAATTGAACAATACAATTTTGCTCAAGAAGTCAAGAGCAGGAAGTTTTTTTGGCACAATCTTTTTATATTCGTTGAATTGCCCTATGTTATATAACATGAGGCATATTTTGGTGCTCGTAAGGTTTGGGCTACTATCTTTTTTGAACATACCGAAAAGGCAAATAAAAGCAATTCCAGTGCCAGGATTTTATGGGTAATACGATGACGATGTCTGTTTTCAGTTTTAGAAAGCACAACGTTTTTGGGAAATTCAAGTTTTTATTTTATGGCTTTGATGAGGTTATTAGATAAATTTTGTAAATTTTTGCTAAAAAGTCTTAAAACTATTAGCACAACTGTGTGCAGCAGATGATGACAAATCGATCCATACCCAATTGGAGTAGTTTTGGGAAAAAATAAGTCTGAAAATGTAGTCTTTTGAGCAAAGGTGCCAAAAACTCAAAATTTGAGACCCCTATATTTGCAGAGCTGTGCTGCCCTGGATATAGAGATTGAACCCAAGTTTATGAAGCCCAAGCCTTGCCATTATATGTTACCATCAAACGGAGGTTCAGGAAACTATGGAACAATCGGTCTCAGCACTTGAGACATTTGTGCTCTTCGCACAAAACGCGCGTTCAACCTCATGAAATTTGGTTTTTATGGGGGACAAGGTATTCTCGGCTGTCGCCAAGATGCGCGGCCTCTGTTCCGAGCAATATTGTCAAACTACATGAGCGAATTTTACTAATTGCATATTTATTTACTTGCCGATATTGTCTAAAAACCTGGGAATTATAATTTTTTTAATTTTGAAACATCAAAATTCTAAGTTTAGGGAAAAAATCCAGAAATTTCGCAAAACCCCAATAAACCTCTCAAACCACCACCTAGGCGGATCTTCGTGCAAAATTTCAGCCAATCTCTTTGAAAAACCAGGGAGTTATGATTTTTTTGGTTTTGAAACATCAATATTTTGAGTTTTGAAAAAATATCCAAAAATTTTGCAAAACCGCAATAAAGCTATCTAGCCACCACCTAGGCGGGCATTCATGCAAAAAATCAGCCAATTTCGTTGAAAAACCAGTGATTTATGAATTTTAGTAGTTTGAAACATCAAAAAATTGAGTTTTGGGCTAAAAAAGAAAAATTACGTCAAGGCCAAAAAATGGCCTGGAGATACCACCTAGGCGGACTTTCATGCAAAATATCAGCCAATTTCGTTGAAAAACCAGTGATTTATGAATTTTCGTACATTGAAACATCAAAATATTGAGTTTTGGGCAAAAATCAAAAAATTACGTCAAGCCCAAAAAATGGCCTGGAGATACCACCGAGTCGGACTTTCATGCAAAAAATCAGCCAATTTCGTCGAAAAACCAATGATTTATGAATTTTAGTAGTTTGAAACATCAAAAACTTGAGTTTTGGACGAAAATCGAAAAATTTCGCCAAGCCCAAAAAATGGCCTGGAGATACCACCTAGGCGGACTTTCATGCAAAAAATCAGCCAATTTCGTTGAAAAACCGCGGAGGCCCGGCCCTGGACAGACATATATATATATATATGCGGACAGACGGACGCAAAAATGGGGTAACTGGTTAAGCTGGCCTTGGCCGCCCGCCGCTTCGGGCAGGGCGCCAGAGCTCCTCCGGCCTCCGGGCACGGGTGCTACGGCCCCTACGCTTTGCCTAGCATGCTTCGCATGCTAGGCTACGCTCCGGGGCCTCCGCACCCATGCCCTCCGGCCTCCGGAGCTCTGACTGCCCTGCCCTCCGCGGCAGGCGGCCTTCGGCCGCGCAAAAATAGCTTATTTTTGGCTCACCCATGATACCAGCTATAATTGAGGTAGCCTTTTAGAACGTGCTCATAATGGGTGTCGGAATGGGCTGGCCATGGATTTACGATGCCGGCACCATGAATGCCATCACCGGTTAGCCTTCAATGTCAGCTAATTTTGACGCACAAAACTAGCCTTTTGGGCCGTCCCTCCCTGGTGTTCCCGGAGAAGTCGGTGGGCGGCTCCATGAGCTTTGCCCAGATCAACCAAGCTATCGTCAACCAGATCGCCTACTACCTTCAGCAAATGCGCTGCGCCCCCATCTTCCCCACTACTTCTTCATCTACTACCACCTCCACTACCACTAGAACTACGCCAACAACATTTCCAACGGCAATAGTGTCGAGCACCTCGTCAGCCTCCACCAAAGCGCCCTGCCGCAAGCCGTCCAATCTGCACATCGCCTTCCTCCTCGGGCGCTCGGCCGTCATGGACGCGGCGCCATCCAACAGCCTACTCAACGTTTTTTCCACCTCACCTACCCCTTGTGTACAGAGTTCGGCGGGTATGTTGCAGTTTATGGTCTTTTATTCCCCCGCCCACTAATCTATGCAAATGAACCCTAAAGCTAATTTGCACAGACAGTTGTGTCAGAAATTGCCATGAGACGGCCTAAAGGCCCTAGTAAAATTGTGAGCGAAGCATGTGTGCCCGTGGGTGAAGGCTGGACTATCAGTGCCCTCATTCTGTCTCTGGCCTCTTGTTTGCTACTATGTTGAATCAGATTGCCAAAGCTTACCCTGTTCACTGATTAGTTTATAGGCGAAAATTATTCTCTCGTTCATGTTGGTCCTATGGCTGAGTGGATAGTGCGTTGGACTCATGAGTAGTAGCAAAGCACATCAGAGTCATAATATGCGCATTATTTGTTCATGGTCAAAATTTGTGACACGAAAAAAGTAAAAGACCATAAACTGCAAAATAGCCAGTTTGGCTCAGGTGACACGGTTCCTGACCGACAAATGGCTGCCCTCCGTCTCTTTCCGGGCCAACGTTGACAGCACAACTGGCGTTTTTGCCTCCATCTTTGTTGCCGGTTTCTTCCACTACTATACTTTTATTTTATCTTTTCCAGGCTTCTGGAGCTCAGAGCTGATTTTGCATTAAGAGGCGTATTTTGATACAGGGCCGGCTGCTAAAAAACAAGCATCTTTTTCATTCAACTATAACTCAAAATGTACTAAATATTTTTTGACGAAAATTTGTCACCATATGCGTCTAATAGTATTCTAATTTGTGCTAGATTTTTTGGTGAAACAAAATCTATGCAATGGATTTTTGGCCATTTTTGTAATGTGAGTCAACTTTTCAAAGCAAGCCCAAGAAACTCAAGCAATTTACGTTCATAAATATCTATTTGCAATTTTGATTCAGCATTTCATGGAATAAAACGTCAAAATAGAGTTTATGTATGCGTATTGATATGCCTAAGCCAAAAAAACTCAAAACAAATCTCAAGAAACGACAAAAAGCCGTTAAATTGAGCAAAACTAGTTTTCTGCAGCGAATAGGTATAAAAATTACGCACATAACAAAAATGGTCGTAAATTTATTACATTAAATCCGTTTAGCCCGCAAATTTAACACAAATTGGTCAACTATTAGACGTATGGGGTGATAAATTTTGGTCTGAAAATATTGAGTACATCAGGAGTTATAGCTGATTGAAAAAGATGCTTGTTTTTTTAGCAGGCGGCGCTGTAGAAACATGAATTTTTTACCCCTTTTTATACGACAGAAGCTTATTCTCTACGACAGAAGAAGAGTGCAATTCTTGAGGCACAAGCAACTCTTGTGTGATTTTGAGGCAAAAGTAATCAGCGCATAGCAACCTTCAATCAGATATATAACGCAGCCAAGTTCCGCTCAGCTGCCAACTATAGCTACTACAGCTCCCTCACTGCAAATGGAGCCATCAACATCACCCAGTTCCATACAGCCCACTAGTTACTTGCTGAGAAAGTGGAGAAGTTGGCCAGGTTCCTTCTGACTGACATAAGCCAGTCATTCAGCGAGCTAGAAACCCCGGCGCCTAATGTTGTCGTCTTCTTTGCCGGCCAAGAGTTTATTCTTGCCCCTTTGTTTGAGAATTTATTATATCAATTTTCTAATAAACAATTGACCAAAATGAATTAAAATTGTTGCAAAAATGATACTGACTTGAATTTCAGCCCGGATGACATGCTCGGCTTAGAAAAAGTGTCTTTGACATTAAAACTACGCGATATAACCATTGTCTCTTGTTTCATTTTCCTCTTTGCCAGCAATTCATGATGAAGGAGTGAATGTTGTTGAAAGACCTTGGGCGAAGATCACCGACTCCATCTTCTGGAAATTCATTGGCTATTCGGCGAATGCGACTGATCTCAGCAATCCTGATCCTCTCAATCGCATTCTTTGCCAAAGTTAGTCGTTTTTTAGTTTTTGCTTACTAGCCATTATAGTTGGCTTTCAGTTCAAGACAGGAGTTGAAAAATGGCTCGACCCGAAGTTTGTGCTCAGCATTATTGCCTTTGTACTTCAGCGGTGTACCATTACTGTAGCTTCTTTCAGAAAATCGAGCATAAAAGTAAAGCCAATTCGACGATCTCTTTTCCCTAAAAGCTCTAGGATTCCCGGATCAACCGAGCTATTTGGATTTCTGCACGCAAATTTCTGTCATACGGATGTCGCGTTTGTAGCTCTACACTGCTCAAACGGACACAATATATTTGCAGAAAGAATAAACTGGCACTAAATCAAGCATTACATCATTCAACTTAGCTAATGAAATAATTGAATCACATACTAAGTAGAAGTTCCACTGCTAAACCAACCGGTCAATAATTCTCCCCATCCTCCACATCATCATAGCAGAGGCAGAAAGTGAAGTCTGGAATATTGATTGCTGTAAAGCGTATGCTAGGCTTTTGACAGTCTGGCCAGCAATCTAGCTCAGCTCTCAGATTGGGATAGCGAAGCAGGAAAGCCTGAAGCCAGAAGTCCAGGACTCGCCCCTCCCTCACCTCACCCTCCTCCAGGCCAGCGTCGTCCTCATCCTCGTCCTCATCGAAGATCATGAGGCGCCCCACTGTCCAGCAGAGGCTCCGCTGGGCATTCAGGCAGGCCAGAAGGACAACTTCCAGGCACCAGTTGTTGAACATACCGTCCCGGTAGTACTCAGACAGCTCCGGACAGCGATTCAGCAGGTCAAAGATGAAGTTCCTTTCCTCCAGCTCCGAGTTCAGCAAGCAGTTTTCGAGAGCATCTGTGAATCGGCAAATCCTTGAATTTTTTTAGTGTTGGATATTGGGCTGGCGCGAACGGAGCTTAAGCGGAGTGTCATTTTGATGAGGCTGCTGCTCGTCACAGAAAGCTCCAATCGTTATAATTCTTTTTGCAATGGAAAGAGCATCATCGAACTGACTATAATTTAATCTTTTGACTTGCTGAAAACGTTTTGTTTTATTATGAAAAATGCAAAAAACATTTGTCTGAACTCCTTCTCCTCCTTCTTCTCCTTCTCCTTCTCCTCCAGTGGTGTAGTGGTGTAAGCGATTGGACAGCTGGATCAAACTGGTAGGTTCAAGTCCTACTCAGGGATTCATTTTTATTTGTTTTTTTAAAGTTGAGAAAACAACTGGTATTATCGGCAGGTCAAAAGTAAAGCTCTTTTCTCCAAAAATCGATTGCCATGAGTTTAAATCAAGAAAATTTCTCAAAAATATGTTAGTCTGCCAATAAATATGCAATGAATTTTTTATTTTCGAATTTTTTTTCTTCATTATATTTTTTAACAAGTTTATTTTTCCTTTACTATTTTTTTATCTATTCAATAAAATTTAAAACTAACCATATAAAATTTGTATTAATACATTTTATACTCTATTAAAAGTGGAAGAAATATATGGTACCATCGGCAGGCCAAAAATGGGTCTCTTTTACTCCAAAATTTGCAATTGCCTCGAGTGAAAAGTCAAGGAATTACAATTTCTACTAGTGGAATCTGCTGTGTCATCAGCATTTTCTTTTTGGGCACGCATGGAAAGAGCCACTGAACTGCGCGCCAAAAACAAAATGCAACTGTCTAAGCAGCAGATTCCACTAGTAGAAATTGTATTTCCTTGACTTTTTACTCGAGGCAATTGCAAATTTTGGAGAAAAGAGACCCACTTTTGGCCTGCCGATGGTACCATATGTAAAAGAAATCGGACTGAGATAGGTGAGCTCACCTAAGAAAATTTTGTAGACAATTTGTTTTTAATGTAAAATTTTTGAATGGCATTTCAAGCAGAAAACAAACGTCTGTTCTCCAATGAAAGGCCTCCAACTAGAAGTGTTTCTGTGAACCGTTAGCGATGTGGATTCGCCGCAGAGTTGCGGGGAAGGCGGCTGCGAGCTCGGCTTTATTCCGCTTGAGCCTTATTCCGTAGCGTGTATGGAGCTTGAGCTGGCGGGTGTTTGCAGTGGAAAGGCCGGGCAGGCCCAGCACGCTGCACAGCTCCCCTTCCAACTTCTCCACTCCATGCACCACACGCGGAAGCCAGGACAGCCTCTCGTAACAGTCCGTGTCTCCGATTCGCACCTATACACTTTTCTTTGCTCCTCATTTGGCCAAATTTTCTTAGTTTTTTAATTTAATTAATTTCGGAGAATGGAGCAGCACACACCTGGAATCGACGCAGATGAGTGAGGTTGAAGTGCCCCAAGTGCTCCAGCTCCAGCAGGCGTCGGTAGAGACTTTCATCGTCGTCGTACGGCTCCACGTCTTCAGGCCAGGTCATGTCCAGCTCCAGCTCTCTCAGCTCACTCAGGTTCCATCGTTTCTCCGCAGCCTCCAGCAGCTTCCTTACGGCTCCATCCTCCTCCGCCGCTTTCATCTGGCAGAAACGGGCAATTGAAAAATGTGTAATCTGAGTATCTGACAAATTTGAAGCCAGATATTATTCTAAACGGTGATTTGGCAGAAATTTTTCTGTGCCGGTTACATGGATGAGCAAAATGGGATAACCTGAAAGAGATAGGCTTGGTGTTGGTGTCGCTTGAGGGTGAGGAAGTGGGCCTCGTTGCCCACGTCGAGGCGAGTGCGAATCTGGAGGGAGGTAGGCCGGGCATGTCTTCGTACGGCAGCGCGGAGTGAGCGGCAGGTGTGCTGGAGGTTGGCCCAGTCGTCGATGTCCAGCAGGTTCACGATGCGATCAGTTAGATGAGGCACTCTCTCCAGCAGATTCAGCAGCTCTGCCGTCTGCTTTCCGCTCTCCTCATGCACCTGCTAGTTTATTACCATGTGAGTTGGTTTCTTTTATTTCAGATGCTCATTCCGGTGAATCGTCATCAATTCCGTTTGAAGCGTCGCAATATTTTGACATTTTCCGGAGTAAACTAAGAGCTTACCAATTTTCGCTTCATTGTGACACTGGTATAAAAGGAAGGCAACTTAGAGGATTTTATGTTTGCTGAGCAGCTGGTGTTTGCTGCTAAAACTACGCGTTGTTCAATGACGGGCGTTGCTTTTCAAGAATCATGAAATCGCGCCAGTTCAAAAATGTTTCAACTGCTGATGTTTTTCTGACTCTGCGCAATTGAGCGAATGAATGAGTGGCTCGTCTGAAAATCTAATCTAAGCAAAAACTTTCGAAACTGCGGAAGTTAATTTTTCGGGCCTAACATGAAAAGTTGCAAATTTGGTTCCATGTTCCATGAGTTCCATGTGCGCACAGCAGAGTCCAATTCGCACAGCAGAGTCTACTAGCAGTGGATGTAATTGCTCCCTCATGCCAGCCCAATCCAACAACCAAATTTACTTCATTCTAGCAATTGGCACAAGTGTGTGCACTAGGAGCAATCGCACTGAGCGCGCTCAGGTCATGTGTACACTCCACCAGTTTCATGCAATGCTCGAAACGCCTCATTCAGAGCGCAACTGTAGCAAAACTAGATCAGAATGAGCGATCAAAAAGAATGCCCAGTTGGTTTTGGCATTTTTTTATTCTAATTATTTTCAAATTCACCCTTTTGGCTGCTAGATTTGCTGCGTGGAAGTAGTGGAAGTGAGAGTGCTGGAATGCTCTCACGAAATGTGCCTAGCCTGCGCCGAATCTCAGGCGGGCTCTAGGACCTCCATCACCTGCCCTTTTTGCCGCTCCTCCACCCAGCTTCCGGTCAGCTCAGATCTTCACTTTATTTAGTCTCTCTGCTACCTCTGCTATTTCAAAAATTGGTATGCAACGTTTCAATCTAAAATTTCTTCCAAATTATTTAATCTCTGGTGTATATATGGAAAAATAGAAAAACATGAATATGGGAGGAAGATAGCCCTAGGGGAAGAAAGATTTTGAAAGGGCCATTTTTAAGGCTGCCGGCTGTGAGGGTCTAAAAAAGCGCTTCTATCACCGCCTGCGTTGCCAAGCCGTCGGATGCGGAGGCCTCAAACCAGCTGAGCGAATAAGGTGCCCATCTGCAGTGGCTAAATTTCAGTCAAGAATGCTTAAAACTAATTGAACAAGGTGGTGCGAGGACTGCAAGAAGTGCATCTGCCTTGCCTGCGAGCACCAGGACACCCACTTGGACCTTCAGCACACTACGCATCCCTTCCACAACCTCCATGCCGTCAAAGCTGCTGCTGCTCGACTTTCAGTTCACTGCCTTTTTACTGCACCGCTGAATTGACAACATTGAACTTCTCGTTTTGAGGAGTCCAACAGAGACAGCGAGGTGGACGAACTGTGCGAGCGAATGAAGGATTGTCTCAGGCATACAGCCCGTTCACTGATGGTTGCCTCTGCTCTGCCTGAAATTGTCCTAAAAACGTTCAAAAAATTTGATAATTTTTTACGGAATTTTATTTTTGTTTATTTCGCCTCAACTCACTCAATTGCGAAATCTAATGGGGAACCCTCTAATTTGTCAGGCTGAAGGACGAGCTGGGTTGATGCGAGCGTTTGATTTGAAACCCGAAGAAATAAAACACATCAGCGCCAACGCCGTCAGTTTGCAACAGGCCATAGATCTGGCTCGTGATGTTACAGTTTCAACCATTTGTTTCAAAAATTTTCATTTTATTTCATTTAGAATTTCATCAGCGTCCATCATTTAGCGTTTTTCAACATTGTTTCAGCTGGTGGGCGTCGAAGAGTTGGGCTTTCAGCAGTTGATCAGCACCACTGCTCATCGCGAATCTGAAAGCTCGCAGCCAACGGTAAACCCCCTGACTACCTTCCAAAGCAGACTGCTGGAATGTTTGCAGAACGGCACCGGAGCTGTCGTCGCTGAGGCTGAGCGAACTGCAAGTGGCCAGACTCAGTCGCCCAACTTCCACGGTTGCTGTTTCACTGCCTATTCTGCTAAGCATATTGTGATATTCGCACAACTGCAGGGAAACTGGCGGTGCTGGGCGTGAGCTCAGCGAGCAACGCGAAGGCGGCCGGGGAGGCAGAGATCTGGTCGCCCGCGGAAGGCCTGGACTCCATGCTGCTGCCGCTGCCCGCCAGTCGGCAGTACCATGCAGCTGTTAACCTGGAGGGTCAGATCTTCATCTGCGGCGGTACGAGCACGGACACAATGAAGCTGACAACCAGCTGTTACTTCTGGCAGCCCAGAGGCATTCCGCAGGCTGCGCAAAGCCTTCCCGAACCGCGCACAGCGGCCGGCATTGTGGCCACTAGCAGCACTGTTCAGCTCATCGGAGGCGCCTGCTCCGTTGCGGACGGCAAACAGTCCTATAGCACGCCTTCAATCGGCACACTGCTCCTCTCGAGAACCGGATGGCAAGCTAGCCACTTCCTTTGTCGCGGTGGCTTCAGCTACAGAAACCTAGCCGCTGGCATTGAAGAAACGATTTATGCCTACCACAGTCGCTCCGGAAACGCTTGTCTGCAGGTGGCCAGCGGAGTAGCAGCAGGTCTCTACTACCATACGAACATCCAATGCCTGCCAACCAATGTCAGCGCAATGACGGCCTTCAAAGGCAGCCTCTACCTGGCAGAAGCCGGGGGCCTCCATCGAGCGGACCTTCGAGAAGGCAAGTGCCAGCCGGTGGCCTCTTTCAACGTCTCCCGGGAGCGACTGGGTGGCCTGGTGGAGATGGACGGTTGCCTGTGGGCCGTCGGCGGGGGTGTCATCGGCGACGGACCGCGGAGTCTGGAGTATCTGGAGGAGCGCATGAACCGTTGCATACTGCATCCGAAGCTCCTGCAGCTGCCCTGCCTCGATGGATCCGCTGTCGTTGCCCTATGATGCTTCCCGATGGCGCCAGCTGCCCTATTGTCCCGCATTTATTTATGTCTTGTAAAATCTGCTTAGTTTTACATTTACTGTTAAAACATTTTGTCATTATAAAAATTTTTTATACAGTATTATCAAAGTTTAATAACCAACAAAGCCAACAAAGTTTTGACAACGAAGTTTAATTTTACAAATTGAATCATTTACATAAAAATCGATGACAGACATTCACAATGCAAAAAAAGACGGAAACAAGAATCATCATCGACACGAAATTTTTCTGGGGAAATTTTTCACAAATGCAGCTTTTATTCTGCTTTTTATCTGAGAAATTATGAGCCATACTTATGTCCATTTTTGGGCGGCCGCAGGCCGCCTGCCGCGAAGGGCAGGGCAGTCAGAGCTCCAGAGCTAGTAACAGAGTTTCGATATAAAGTTGGCTTTTTTTCTCACACTTTTGAACTAAACAACGCCCTTTGCGGTAAATGAATGAAAACTGATAAACGAGTTTTAACATGTTTAAATTAAAATCTACAGCTACCTGCCTAACAACTGCAGTCTCTCGGAGGCGGTAGATGTGCTAGCGGACTTCTGCCGGCAAAATCTCAATTTCAGTCTACCTGTTCCCGCCAGCTTTCGTTAGCGATTCTTCCACTTTAGTTTATTTCCTTTATCACTTTCAGCTCAAACCTAGCACTGAAGCTGCTAATTTACTTACCTTTCTCATCAAATCACCAATGATAAGTGGAACAAAAGCATTTGCAGTTCATACCTTCATACCTTTGAAGACTGCGCATGCAAAGCGAAGTGTAGGGGCCGCAGCCTCCGGAGTTCTGACTGCCCTGCTCTACGCAGCAGGCGGCTTTCGGCCGCGCAAAAATTTTGGTAGTCTGGCAGGATACAAGAGAAGAGATCCAAGGGTCAGTGTAGGAAGAATCATTGGTATTGATTTGTGATTGTGATGATTGAAATGGAAGAATCATTGTGTATTGATTTATAAGTTAACGATTACAAAAATATTAGTTGTAAATAAATTTCAGGCCATCGATATTCCTAGCACGATTGTTTCAAAAACCAAGATTCCGCCTGATCCAGTGAGGCAGGAAGTGGAAGGTAGGTAAGACATGTGCAGGAGTGATGACACAATTCAGGTTTTCGCTGACGTACGTGCTGAGACGATGAAGGGGTGGGGATTGGGGCGGACGTAAGTTGGGAAGGCAATCGGACGGGAGGGCAGGCCGGCTGTAGTAGTGGGAGAGGAGGGGGGAGGGGCGGATGCAATGGGCTCAGGGTGGAATGGTTAGGTCGTCAGTTTGACCTTCCTTGGCCCTTTAGAGTGCCTCCTCTCCTCCCCCTCCACTCAAATCACACCCCCATTCCATGACCACACACATTCGTACCAACCTCCATGCACCTCTCCCCTTGTTTCCATCGCTTCGCTTTTCCTGCTTATGTTTTACTTTCAATTCTACAAGTTACTGTTTCAGAAAGCTCATGGCCTTTCATGATTCGCAAGAAGTATAGACTCTAATTTAGATTGCAAAGAATGGAAAATGATGTACTGCTAATTGTGGGTGCGAATGGATTTGTGGGACAGCACGTGGTGAAAGAGTTCCAGGAGGACTCTGCCGACCTAGGCTCCATTCGCACCTATGACATCGACTGCACTTTCAGCAAATCTCTCGGTCCTCTCAAACCTCTCCGCCTCCTCCTATCCTCAGACAGCTTACCTTCAGACTACGATGAGTCAGTGAAGGTGGAAAGCTTCTCCGGCAGGCTGACCTCCAGCGAGGAGCTACGCAAAGCCTTGAAAGGCGTCACAGCTGTCGTCAACTGCCTGGACTATCAGGACCTCCGCCTCCTGCCAGACTACGACCGCATCCAGGCCGTCAACTCCCTGTTCGTCGCCAACCTCGCTCAGGCCATTGCCGGTTTAGTCTGGCTTCTTTTCTCGCCCTGTTTTGAGGAGTAGAGAGGAGTGCAGGTGAGCCGAGTGTGAAGCGAGTGATCCACCTGAGCAGTCTGCTGGTGAGCGCTTCATTCATGGGTCCGTCAGTCTTCCCCACGGAACTCTCCACCCGACTTCCGCGACCCTCCTTCTCCGTCTTCCCTGCCTACACACGCGCCAAGCAGGAGGCCGAAGCTCTGTGGACTGGATTCGGTGCTTTTCAACTTTCGCCTAGTTTGGTCCCTCTGTGCTTATCAGATGGCATTCTGACAGATGATCTGACGGTGTTCACCCTTCGTCTGCCTATGGTCTACGGGGAAGGGGACAAGGAGTCCTTCATCATGGACGTCCTCCGTTTCTGCGACGCCCACGGTGGCACCTGTCACCTCATCAAGCGACCCCATGGGAAAATTCAGGTGCTCTGAAATTTCCTCGTCCTATTCGCATTCACCTCAAGCGATCTGTCCTGTTCCAGTACTCGTACGCCGGGAACATCGGGCAGGGCGTGGTGAAATGCCTGCACAAGATGCGCAGCGTCAACCAGGGCCGCAAGGAGATCATCAACCTCGTCGACAATACTCCTGTTCTACTCCTTCCTTCCTCCATCTCATCTGGACAAAGAGGATGCTTGGACAGACGCTGAACACCTGGGATTGGATGGAGCCGTTCGCTGCCAGTCGAGGCTTCTCAGTACCAGCACACAACGTGCCTTTCTACAGCTACTATGTGCCCTGGAGGGTGCTGGAGCTGGGTACTTGGCTGGCCTCCAAGGTCCTCTCAAGCTTCTTCCCTCTCTGGCCTTGACTGAGGGTGATTGGAAATGTAGGTGGGATTGGGGATTCCGGAAAAGCTGCGAGACTTTCCAGGCTCCGGCCTCCTCTACGTCCACTTCTTCTACTGGTACTTCTGGTCCGGTGTCAAGGTCTTTTCCCCAGTCCAGACAGGGCTGTAGCTTTTGGAGGCCAAAGCTTCTTTTCTGTAGGCCCGGCTGTACCTGGATTTCCTGCCCAAATACGAAGAGGAGGAATCTCTGCGCCGTTCCGTCCAGTACTACAAGAGCGTGGAACTTTCTCGAGAAAAATAAACTCTTTTCTGTCAAATGTGCAGCTGCTTATTGTGCAATCATTATTCATCCATCAATCTATTTGTGTCGAGATAAACCCAAGGCTTGCTGGACCAAAGTAAAGATCCCTGGCAAAACAAGAATGGCGCAGAGCTGAAAATAGTGCCCACATGTTTTCGGCTGTGTACTAGTAAGGGCCAGAAGAAGTCAACGTAGGTACGCAAGGGATTGAAGGCAGGAGGAAGAGAGTATGACATCAGGTTGATTTCCCAACGCCACCACGGTGGGCGGCATTGACCCCATTGCCCAGTGCTCTCGCCACACCTCCCATAACTTTCCTTCCTCCCTTTCCAACTCACCCCATCCACTTCCCTTCACATATCTTCATTGCGCAAAGATATCCTCATTACTTTTACAACCTACTTTCTTTCAACTAAATAATATCTTTGCTCAGTAATTTTACCACTGCTGAAAATAAATGAATTGATAGTGATAGTAGGATGGAGGATGAAACACTGCTGATCGTGGGTGCTTCGGGTTTTCTGGGCCAGCATGTCCTTCGCGAGTTCCAGCTACAGCCCGCCGGAGTGTCCTCAATTCGGACCTACGACCTAAATGCTGCCTTCTCCAAATCCCTCGGTATTCCACATTTCACTCCTTCAGTACCCTACCCTCTAAATGAAGCCTCTTTACAGACTACCCAGATGCCTTGTCCGTGGAGTCAATCTGGGAGCCGTACAGCGAGAGCCTGAGCAAGCTGGGGCCCGCAGTGTCCGGTGCCACGGTGGTCATCAATTGCCTGGACCACCAGGACTTCTCCCTCCTCCCCGATGAGCAACTCTGCGACAAGCTCAATCGCCAGTTTGTCCTCCAGCTCGCAGCCGCCGTCTCTCGTTCCAATCCCTCCTATACTTTATCCTCTTCAATTCCTCTTCCTATCGGAAGACCAAAGGAAGCCTTGCCTTGCAGAGTCGAGCAGTGTACGGCGCGTGGTGCAAATAAGCAGTGCACTTGTGGGTGCTCGATTGCTGGCACCCACGGTACTGGCCACGGAGGCAGCGAATGAGCTGCCGAAGCCCGATTGGACCTTCTTCCCGGCCTACGCCGGTGCCAAGCAGTATGCCGAGAACGTCTGGCTTGCATTCCGTCTTCTTCCACCCCACCCATCAAAGAAGGGAAATATGAAGCAATGACTTGACAGAGGACCTGCAAGTCTACATCCTCCGCCCGCCCTTCATGTACGGTGAAGGCGACGAAGCCTCCTTCATAGTGGATGTCATGCGGCGAGCTGAGCGGAACGGTGGAACGGCGACCATGCCGGCCAAATGTCCCGGCGAAATGCAGGCTTGCCTCTTCCTTGGCTGGGTTCTGAAACCGGAGGTTTGGCTGTGCAGTACGCCTATGTGGGTAACATAGCGGCCGGAGTGGTGACAGCCCTGGCAAAGATGCGAGCCGAGGAGAACCAGGAGAGCAAGGAAATCGTCAACCTGGTTGACGACACGCCGGTAGGCTCCAATCTGAAAGCGGTTTTAGATGAATGTGTTCCTCTTTTTTGAGCTGCTGACCTTGGAAGACTTCATGAAGCCTTTTCTGGCAGCGCGAGATGCGAAACTGGAGCTGGCTGGGCAGGTCTTTTTCGGCCTTTTCTTTGGCCTCTACTGCCCCTACCGCCTCTTTCAAGTCGCCGCCCGAACAGCTCAGAAGGTATCGAATCTAATTGCTCAATCGTTTCCGTCTCGTATCATTATCGCAAATTGATTGAGAACTTTTTATCTGAGGATTTCTAGGCAGGAATGAGCGTTCCAGCAAGCTGGTCTAGTCTACCGTCAGCAGAGTTGCTGCTGGCCCATCTGAAGCACTGGCATGTCTGGCACGGCATCAAGGCAGCATTTTCTGTCCAAATTATTTGGCAATTCCGCAAGCAAGTGCACATTTCAGGCCCAGCTCTTTCTGAACTATCGGCCGAAGTATTCCTGGGAGGAGGCCCTACAATGCTGCCTTCCTTTTTACAAATCCCTCCCCTTGGCCAGAGGCTCGTGATTATTCATTTGTAACAGGAATAATTTCCTCGAATGAGCAAACATTACTAACTTTTTAAGTTTTTTTTTGTTCACTGAATGGCTCCGTTTCCGATCAGCATTAGGCATAAATATAATTCTTCTCAGATATTATTTGTGTGAAAAAGGGTTAAAGATTTCTTGAATACAGATGTCTGTATTTTTATTCCATTTATTTTATTTGCTGTTTTCAAGTTAATAACCTAGATTGATTGACGTCGTAAAACAGCAGCTAACCTAATAACAGTCTTTCTTTTTAATTTGTTCATATCACTTTGGGTGCATAATTTTCATATCTTTCAAACAGCATTCGAAAAGCTGTAGGAATCTCAAAAACTCGTTTGAACGCTGCGTTAAATTACATGTTCCAACAAAAGCTATAGTTTCTATAGTTATTTTTAACTTTCGAAAAAACAATTTTTTAACAAATCGTTTTCACAATTTTCAAATAGCATTCCAACAGCTATAGACATCTACGAAAATACCCCATACAACGCTGTGCTAAATTTGATTTTCTCACAAATGTTTCTCTGTCTACTCAGCGAAGGCGTAGCGATTTCTGTTACTTTCCAGAAGACCAATTCATTTCACAAAAACCATCAAACCCTGATAATGCTGGTGCAATGCAATAAGTGTGAGAGGAAATGAAAGCTGGCTTATTACGCAGCAGTAGCGAGAGGCCTCAGGGGGGGCTTCCAGCCCCGGCTCCCCTGCAGAAAGCGGGGGGATATGAGGGCGTCAGCTTTAAAACACAAAGGGGGCGCTGGAGGCTGGGTGGGGGCTAGGAAGGGGGAAGAGCTGAGAGAGAGAGGCATTCTCGCCGGGGCAGCTCTTCCAGGGCGAGACTTGGGGCCTCCCCCCCCTTGGGCGAAGCGAGGGGGGGCCTGAGGCGAGAGGGAGAGGCGAAGTGGGCTGTAGTAGCGCAGTTGAGGCTCCCCCCTCCACAGGCGAGGCAGTGTGCTGCTTCGACAAAGGTGTCACCTAACCTCCACCCAGCCGCCTCTTCTGGAGAGGACTCTGGAGAGGCAGAGACCGCATTGACCGCCTTCCTGTCTCCACTGGAGGCCCAGTCCCATTCTCCGCTTTCCACTATATCTACGCAACCTTTACGTCTATTCACACCTCCACTCGCCAGACCCTTTTTCCGCCACTTCTTCGAGAAAGCCGCGTGTAAACGCAACACCAACGGATCTTGCAGCGACAGAGGTATAGGCAGGATCGGCGATTAGCTGGCTTGGCGAAGGGTGTAGCGAAGCAGGTGTGGGACGCGTTTGTGAGGCCGTCCCAGCCAACTGCAGCCATTACGGCCAGAGCAGTAAGTCCATGACTCATCCTCCTCAACCGCCCCTTAGAATGAAAAGTGTCCTCTTCTTCGTGTCAAGTTTTCCTGCCAGGGGCGCGCCGAAAAAACCACGCCCCCGCTTGCCTGTTGCCTATCGCCAGGACCCCAGCTCCTCTCTTTTTCTATCCCTTTCTCTCCTCCTCCTACTCTCCACCTCCTACCAGCTGCCCAGCTACCAAACATTTTCCCGACCTCTTTCCCATCCACTGCCTTCTTAGCCCATTCCTCCAAAGAGGGCCCTAATTACCCTGCCCTGTCACAATTTTTGCCTCCTTCTTGCCTCTCCTATCTCTGCGTGCGGATTTCCCAGGCGAGGCCAGGATGTCGAAAGGCGACAACTACAGCAGCTACCAGCGCTACACGGCCTCCTCGGAGGTCTCATACCGGAGCCACACGGAGCGGAGCAGCTTCCGACACGAGGCCGCCTCTACCAGAGCCTCCGTTCGCGGCGTCACCTCCTCCACCAAGGAAATCATCACTGTTATTCTATACGCCTACCTCAACCCTCCTCTCTCCTTTTAATCCACAACAAAGCCGGCCCCCTCTCGCATTTTTTTCCGGCCAACAGCTGACCTGAGGCCGATATAATTAGGTGCGACCCTGCTGCTAATTTCAGGGTGATATAATTAGGGTCGAAATTTCAACCTAAAATGATATCATTAGAGTCGACTTTTTGATATCATTAGAGTCGACTACGAATTTGAAATTTGCATGCGAATTTCAAATTCGTAGCTGAAATTCGTAGCTACTTTGACCTAATTATATATTTGCTACGAATTTCAGCTGAAATTCGTAGCAGCAGGGTCGCAACGGTGAAGCTGCTAATTTCAGATGCGACTTTCATTTTGGTAAATTTTTCTGTCTGTATGATAGGTTACAAAGCATGGACCTAATACCAACCTTAGGCTAAACAAGGTATTCTCGGCTGTTGCCAAGATGCGCGGCCTTTTTTCCAGATAATAAGCTAAGCATTTCCTTTTAACTGCTTTAAGATACTGCCGGAGCAAACGTATCTGCCAAATCTAAGCTGAGTTCATTGAAAAACCATTAATTTATGGATGTTCAAATTTTTGAAACATCAAGATTTTAGGTTTTTGACTATAAATCAAGAAATAATAAATGTGTCGAAAAATTCCATTATCAACTTCAATATATCACCATTAGAGACGTACATGCCAAAATTCAACTGATTTCATTGAAAAACCATCGATTTATGGATGTTCAAATTTTTGAAACATCAAGAATTTAGGTTTTTGGCCATAAACTGAGAAATAACAAATATTTCGGAAATTCCTTTTGCCACCTTCAAGATAGCACCTCGACGGACGTACCTGCAAAAAATCAGCCAATTTCGTTGAAAAACCACTGATTTATGAATTTTTGTACTTTGAAACATAAAAAAATTGAGTTTTGGGCAAAAATCAAAAAATTACGTCAAGCCCAAAAAATGACCTGGAGATATCACCCAGGCGGACTTTCATGCAAAAAATCAGCCAATTTCGTTGAAAAACCAGTGATTTATGAATTTTCGTACTTTGAAACATCAAAAAATTGAGTTTTGGGCGAAAATCGAAAAATTACGTCAAGCGCAAAAAATGGCCTGGAGATACCACCCAGGCGGACCTTCATGCAAAAAATCAGCCAATTTGGTTGAAAAACCGCGGAGGCCGGGCCCCGGAATGACATATATATATATATATATGCGGAAAGACGGACACAAAAATGAGGTAACTGGTTAAGCTGGCCTTGGCCGCCCGCCGCTTCGGGCAGGGCGCCAGAGCTCCTCCGGCCTCCGGGCACGGGTGCTACGGCCCCTACGCTTCGCCTAGCATGCTTCGCATGCTAGGCTACGCTCCGGGGCCTCCGCACCCATGCCCTCTGGCCTCCGGAGCTCTGACTGCCCTGCCCTTCGCGGCAGGCGGCCTTCGGCCGCGCAAAAATTGTGCTCTTCAACATGGTATAGGTTTTAAGCGTGTTACGATGGTTCATTAAGGCAACTCGACAATCATTGCTTTGATGAATCTTCGTTTTGATGAACCATCAATTGATGAACCGTAGTTTTCATGAACTGTTGATTTGATAAACCGTCAATATGATAAACTTTGAATAGCCAAATTTAAGCAGTTTTTGTTGAGAATCTGCTTTTTTGATAGACCAAGATTAGCATTTTTCGCATTTTTCTGAAGCCATTTTATAAGCATAAGACCCACTGACCGCAACAGCTGGCTAGCACAATTCAACACAACATCTGACAACAAAAACAGACCACAGCATCGGCCTCACAACAACTGACTGACTAGCACTTCTTCGGCATAGAAGTACCTTTAGTTGGCTTAAATGGCATGAGGTCAATTTTGCGTTTTTATTGGCCTTCCCACACGTTTTCCAAATGTCTTTCTTTTTGCGCAGCATGTCAAGAGACCCAATTTGACGCCAGCTCAAAAGGCTAGCCAGTCAATAAAAATTCTAGTTTGACGAAGGCTCATGAATAATAAGTATTAAAGTGCTTTCTTTTTCTAATGTTCAAATAACTTCTTGCACATTTTTTTTCAACTTTGAAAAATTGAGCATTGATATAGATAGCTTCGAAATTGAAAACGATATAAATAGCTGCGACTTTTGGCCATGGTCCTGAAATATTGAGTGATGATATAGTTAGATGCCATGCCCTAATTATACCATTTGGTCGAAATTTGCAGCTACATATTCCGATTTCAAACGGGTAAAGTCGCAGCTAATTATATCGGCCTCTGGGAGGGGAAAAAATGGGCAAGAAGAGCTTGTAAGCTAAGCTGGCTGGAAAGTTGAACTGGAAGTTTAGAGCGGGGGAGTTTTCTGGACTGGCTGGTTGAGTCAGACGCAGAGAAGAGAAAAGTGGAAAGAGGGGATGGTGAGGGCGGTGCAGGGAACGGAGGTGAAGGCGCTGCCGTGCTTCGTGTGCACCAAGGACGTCAGCGCCGAAGGCTTCACGCTCGATGAGGGCCAAATTGTGGAGGTCCTCGACTCCAAGAACCCCGCCTCCTGGCTCGTGCGCACCAAAGTGAGCAGATTTCTTCACCTAATTCTCAATTCCACACTCAATCATCTGGTCATTTGAAGGCTCGACCGCCGGAAAGTGGCTGGGTGCCGGGGAGTTATTTTGAGACACCCAGCGAGTACTACGCCTCCAAGCGACGCACCCGAGAGCTGAAGCCGCCCTCCACTCCGCTATCGCCCAAGGACGAGGCTCTTGCTAAAAGAGAGTTGGCTTTTTTATTTTTCATTCGATCTGAATGAGTGCCTTTGCTGGGAGGGATGAGTTTTTCAGTGTACTCATTTACTTCTCAAGGTCATGGGTGAGTGCGGCATTTAGGTTTTGATAAAACGACGCGCTATTTAGTTTCTTATGAGTCGCTTTAGTATGAGTGAAGTTCTAGTTGGTACTTTTAAAAACAAGAGATATTCGAGAAATTAAGTTGTTCGAGGTATTCGTCAAAACATTAACTAGCGCTTATTTGATGCACATTTTTCTCAATAGTTAGTTTATTTATCAGTGGAGAATGACTTTATATCCTTTCAGCATTTTTTGAAGGTTTCGGCGCCATGTGCACGTGTTAGTTTGCTTTGGATTGGGAAAATAGGTTTTCAAAATTTGCCTTAGGTAAAAGGCAACTACTCTGTTAATGCGTTAAGGTGCGGGGGCTTTTATTCGGGGTCACATTTACAATGCGTCAAATGCTTCTAGGACCTTTTTATTTTTTCCTTGTAGCAAAAGTAATGATTGATCCATTTTTACTTGATTTAGCTTGGGTACTCTTAGGATATCTTTTCTGATGCTACGGGTTTGCTTTGTGATCAAACTTTAGAAATGATCATATTTCTGGGAAAATACAAACTTTAATTAGGGTTAGTTAGCTCAGAGCTCTTAGCTGTGTACGCTAACCATATTGGGCTGGCGCGAGCGAGCGTTAGCGAGGTGTCAGCGCCCAGCCTCTCTTTTCGACCCAGGTGTACGTTTTCGGGGTTATTGCTAGATCTTAAAATTGATAAGGCTCCTGCTCCTCACAGAAGAATCCAATCGTTCTGATTCTTTTTGCATTGGAAAGAGCATCATCAAATTGTCTAAAACTCGCGAGAAATCGCCCAAAACTTGCAACAATCATTAGAAAATCACTCAAAACCATTTGTCCGAACTCCTCCTCCTCCTTCTCCTTCTCCTTCTCCTTCTCCGCATCTATTCAATGGACGATAGTAGGTATTCATTTTTTTCCCCCAACCCCCTTCCCCGGGTCCTTAGACCTCATGTATTTAGCTTTTCAGTTACACTAAGCAGTCATATGCACCAGTGGTGTAGTGGTGCAAGCGATTGAACAGCTGAATGAATCTAGGAGGTTCAAATCCTTCTCATGGATTCACTTTAATTTTTGTGTATTTCAAGTTGAGAATATTACTGGTACCCTCGGCAGGCCTAAACAAAAGCTCTTTTCTCCCAAATATCGATTGCCAAGAACCCAAGAACCAAAAAAAATCCCAAAAATTTTGTAACCCAAGACAATTTTCAAAAAAAAATTTAATTTGCCATTATATTTGCATTGTACTTTTTATTTTCAAATGTTTTCATTTTGTTATTTTTATTAAAAAAAGTTTATTTAAATAAGTTTTGTTTATTTTTTATTTATTTATCCAATAAAATCTTTATTAAAAAAATAACCAAAAATATAAAATTTGTATTTATATGTTATATACTATGTTAAAAGTGGAAGAAATATCTGGTACCATCGGCAGGCCAAATGTGGTCTCTTTTCTCCAAAATTTTGAATTGCCTCGAGTAAAAAGTCAAGGAAATAAAACTTCTACTAGTGGAATCTGCTGCGTCATCTGCATTTTGTTTTGGGCGCGCATGGAAAGAGACACTGAATTGCGTGCCAAAAACAAAATGCAACTGTCCAAGCAGCAGATTCCACTAGTAGAAGTTTTATTTCCTTGACTTTTTACTCGAGGCAATTCAAAATTTTGGAGAAAAGAGACCACATTTGGCCTGCCGATGGTACCAGATATTTTCACAAGGAAATCCTGCTTAAATTTCTCGGGTGGGCCAATTCTCGGGTGGGCCACATTTGGCAATTATACTCATATTTGATCTAAATTATTTCATCTCATATTTGACTTTTTGAGTGACAAACTTTTAATTTTTGATGTTGGGTTATTTCTTGACAACATTAATAAGGTTACATGATTATAAACTAGTTTTAAAGACCACACATTGAAATAGTTGTGGTAAATGCATACAATTAATGATGTTGCGTTATTTCTTGACAACAAGACAGAAACCCCATGATTATATCTGGTACCATCGGCAAGCCTAAATTAAATCTCTTTTCTCCCAAAAATTCGATTACCTCGAGTTCAAAGTCAAAGAAATACATCTACTACTAGTGGAATCAGCTTCAAAGACATTTGCTTTTTGTTTTAGCGCACAGTTCAGAGGCTCTTTCCATTGCGTGCAAAAACAAAATGCAGATGGCTCAGCAGATTCCACTAGTAGTAGATGTATTTCTTTGACTTTGAACTCGGGGTAATCGAATTTTTGGGAGAAAATAAATTCAATTTAGGCTTGCCGATGGTACGATATATTCAAACAAAACAAAAATATTTGCAATGAGGAGGATTCGAACCCAGAACTCACTGACCCAGGGCATGCAAACAAACCACTTGACCATACCGCCTCATGCTTTGGGCAATTGGGCTATATTATTTAAATACACTTATCTCTTTGCTGGCCCGTTAGTGTTGGTCAATTGAATTTCTACTATCGTCCATTGAATATATGCGGAGGAGAAGGAGGAGGAGGAAGAGGAGTTCGGACAAATGGTTTTTAGCGATTTTCTCTTGAATTCTACCGTTTTCTGACGATTTCTCGCGCTTTCCCGCGCATTTTGGTCAATTTGCAGATGCTCGTTTCAATGCAAAAGGAATTAGAACGATTGAAGCTTCCTGTCATGAGCTAGAGCCTTATCAAAATCCAAGGCCTGACTCCAAGGACCCCCCCCCAAGACTTACACTCCCCCCCCCAATGGGGTTACACCACCCCCCAAGATATACACCCCCCCCCCAAGATATACACCCCCCCCCAAAGGGTATATATTGAAAATTTTTTAATTGGCTTATTATACTTCTCTTTACATATCTCAAAATTTAAACTCAAGGAATTTTCATGTAGATGATTAAGTACCTACTTTTTTACAAACATAGTTAGTCTATACCGGATGGCGGGCGCATGCCTACCAGGAGTAGGGGCTTGTCCCCTACCAGGAGTACCTTTCAAGATTCCAACTCAAAAGCTTAGACGCATGCTCGTCCTCGACGAGGTCGATGCTTCTGCGCAAGCAGGAGTCCAAGTACCCAGCTACTGGACACCGACAGGAATCTGCGTTTTTTCGCCGGGGCGATGGTGGACCTCGCCTGAAGTCCTCCGTCGCCTCCTACTCATCTCAGGCATCAAACCCAACCCCGGCCCACCTCACCGACCACAGCTCCGCACAGCAGGCCAAGCCCCGCGGCAGCCCAGAGACCACAGACTCCGCATCCTCTGCTTCAACGCCGCCGGCCTCCGCGACAAGACCACCCCATTCGCCCATCTGCTCCAGTCAGAAGGCGTGGACATCGCGGCCATCCAGGAGACGAACCTGCACGCCTCGGCCTCCACTCCCAAGTTCCCAGGCTTCTCAACCTACCGAAAGGACCGTGCAGTGCACAGAGCTGGACAGGATGGAGCACACGGCGGCCTGCTCCTCCTCATCAAGGAGGACCTCCCGCACGAGCTCCTACCAGACCTTCTCCTGCCTCAAGGTGCAGCCCTCGAAGCACAAGGAGCCCGCATCCTTTGCCAGCCGCCTCTGGACATCTACAACCTGTACCGCCCACCGGTACGAGGAGGTGCCGCAGACCAACGAGATGGAAGCCTGCACTGCCCCCTTTGGCCTACTCCAGACCCCGCCAGACACACCCACAACATCCTCCTTCTCGGCGACCTCAACGCCCACGGATCCTGGGACCCAGACCACCCGGGTGACACTGCTGGAGAGGAAGTGGAGGACTGGGCCACGGACAACACCTTCACCATCCTCAACAATGGCTCACCCACCCGCCTGGCCTCCAACGGATCAGCCTCCGCCCCCGACGTCACCCTCGCAAGCCCTTCCCTGGCTCTGGCCTGCCACTGGCAAGTCCTGGACCCCTCCCTCACCTCCGACCACTACCCAATCCTCATCTCCATAGCCTCTGAAAAACCCAAGCCCAGCCCCTCTCCTCCCAAATTCGCCGTGAAGAAAACCAACTGGGACAAGTACCACAAAACCATCACCAAAAGCCTCCCCGATCTCACCAACCTTTCCATCGAAGCTGCAAATCACAAGTTCACCCAGTCCTTGATCTCAGCCATGCGCCAGGCCTGTCCGTTCGGACGGAGAGGAAAGAGCAAGAAGGCGTTCTGGTCCCAGGCCTGCGAAGAGGCCAAAAGAGCTGTGCAGCTGGCAAGAAGGAAACTGAAGGAGCAGCCCAGGAGTCCCCGCCTCGTCGCAGCCCACGCAACCGCCTGCAGAGAAGCCAACGAGACCTACAGACAGCAGAAAACCAAGGCCTGGCACGAATATGCAAGCTCGCTAGACTCCAGGGAGCCTGGCACCAAGGTGTGGAGCACGCTGAGAAGTATCGACGGCCGAAACTTCCGCCCCCCAAACCGCCCCCTCCGATCAGCAAGCGGCAACCTAGCCTCCTCCGACGCCAGACGCGCCTCCCTCGCAGCCTCCTACTACGCCGCCGCCTCTCGCATCTGCCCACCCCGTCACCTCACCAAGGAAACCTACCTCCAGACCCGCGCTCACATCGCCTCCAACCACCTACCCGACTCCCTCCAGCCCTTCACACTCGAGGAGCTGACCATCTGCCTCTCTCAGTCCAAGACCAAAGGGAAAGCCGCTGGAGCGGATGGCATACTCCCCTGTATGCTGTCCGAGCTGCCACATCAAGGCCTGCAAAGCCTCCTGGATCTACTCAATCGCAGCTGGCTAAGTGGAAGGGTGCCGGGTGCCTGGCGCAAGGCTCTAATCGTCCCTCTGCTCAAAAGGGGCAAGCCATCAGACCGCGTCAAGTCATACAGACCGGTGAGCCTTCTCAGCACAGTCGGGAAAACACTGGAGAACCTGGTGAATCGTCGCCTGGTGTCCTGGGCCACAAGCACTCAAGCCATCCCATCCGAACAAGCAGGCTTCACCCGCAACCGCTCCACAGTCGACGCCCTCCTCGGCATCTCCCAGCCGGCCTTCTCAGCCCTCAGTGCCCCAAAGCCTGCACCAAGGACGGCCCTGCTCGCCATCAACTTCTCAGCAGCTTACGACAGGGTATGGAAGGAGAAACTGCTTCAGATCCTGGCCTCCAAGGGCATCGCCTCCAGCTGGCTACGGTGGCTGAGAGCTTGGCTTCGAGATCGTCGAGCAGTTGTGCGATGGGGATCAGCTTTCTCTGGATCGCGCGTCCTCAAAGGTGGCCTCCCACAAGGCAGCCCACTGTCCTGCTTACTCTGGAACGTGTACTGCGCCGCCCTCCCCAGCCTCATCCAGACAGCCTCCCCCAGCGCCAGAGTCACGTGCTACGCAGACGACATCTCCATAGCCATCCCTGGACGCGCCCGCGACCTCTCCGACCTCGCCCAGGCCGCTCAACCTGCGCTGGACGCCTTGGACACCTGGGCTCAAGCACATCTCGTCACCGTCTCCTCCGAGAAATCAGCCGCACTCCTGCTGACACTGGACCCGGCGCAAGGACCAGGTCAAGCCTTCCCGCCCCCCACCCTCCGTCTGCAAGGCCAGGACATCCCCTGGGTCCAGCGGCTGACGATCCTGGGAGTGGAGTTTGACAGCCAACTGCGCTTCACCGGCCATGCTCAGAACACGGCAAAGAAGCTGTCCAAGAGAGTCAATGTCCTCCGCGCCCTGGCGGGCTCCAGCTGGGGCTCAAGTGAGAGCTCCCTGCGCCCAGTCTACAAGGCCTACATCCGCTCAGCAGCCCTCTATGCCAGCCCAGCATGGTTCCCCTTCCTGGCCAACTCAAACCGTGATCTCCTGGAGAGGAAACAGCAGTCAGCTGCTCGCATCATCACGGGGGCTCCCAGAGGTACCTGCAGCGGCGCCAACCTCCGCGAAGCCGGCCTCCCACCCCTGCACTGCCTGGCGGCCCACGACGCGGCCCAAGCCCTGTACTCAGCGCACCGCTTCCCACCGCACCACCCAGTTGGCTCCCTGGCGGCCACACCTCCACCACCGCCCCGCCTCAAGGCAGCGACGGGCTTCAGGCCCTGCTGGAGGACCTGGGCAGAAGAGGAGCTATCTGCTGCTCTAGGGCACCCAGCCTGGCCTCCTCCCTGGCCTCCTCCCCCGCCATGGCCTCCTCCAACAGCTCCGCCATCTCCCATCGCCTACGACTGGCCTGCCCCCACAAAAACAGCTCTGAAAGCCCGACTACAGACCAACGACGATGCAGCCTACAGCAGGACAGTTGCTCCAGACCACCTCCACTGCCGCATCTCCCAGGGGGAAGTGCTTTCGCTGGGCCATCTTGATCGCCAGACAGCCGTGCGTCTCCACCAGCTCCGCCTTGGGCGGGCGCCCTGGCTCCAGTCCACGCAAGCAAGATACGGCCATGCCCCAAGCCCCGCCTGCCTCCACTGCCAGACACAGGAAGAGACGACCGAGCACTTTCTCCTCTCCTGCCCCAGGTGGAGACGTGAACGCCGCCGAGCCCTGGGCCCCCAACCTACACTTGCCTGCCTCCAAACACAACCTGAGAAAATCGCAGACTTCCTGTCTCTGTTGCCAGCTCCGACCTTCGCAGCTGGATGACGGATCCACTAGGATCCCCGCCGGAATACAACCAACCAACCAACGAGGTCAAGACTGTGGCAGTACCTACTAGTTAGTCTATACCGAGTTCATTGATGTTTTAAAGTGATCAACTCGGTAAGGACTAACTAGTAGGTACTGCCACAGTGAAAGGACAAGCCTTTTAGTTTTTGTGTTGGCTACACCCTATATAGCGGTATAGACTAACTAGTAGCATGACGAACATGGTATAGACTAACTATGTTTGTAAAAAAAAGTAGGTATTTAATCATCTACATGACTAGTATAACATGGGGTTCATTTGCACCAAGTGGCTGAACCCATGAGGTGAACTGCCGCCCCTTATAAGGTGGCCTAATATTGCCTCAGTAAAAAAATTACAAAAGGTCGCAGCCTGATTCCATGAGTCAAACATACACACCAGTTACTTGATAGAAAACGGCTACCCAGTCAGCTGATGTTTCCTGAAATATGGGGCGTGGGACTTAGGGTTTTTTTGGGGTGAATACTTAGTACTGCCTCCAGGCCAAGTCCTGGGCGGCAGTTCAAAAATGGCATAACTTAGGTTCTACTGAAGCTTTTTGCATGATTCTGACGCTGTTTGAAAGGGAATTTGATGGCGAGAATGATAGTGCACAGCATGAGGTTCATTTCAAATTACCAGAAACCCAAAATTCAGTTTTCGGATTATGAAACATCAGACTGGTGGATTTGTGCGAAATTGCAAAAAAATTCAATTTGATGGCCAGGTTCATGTTCAGCATCAAAAGTTACCTACTGGGGCCTAAAATTTAGAACCAAATCCCAAAAATGACCCATAACTCACATTTTGAGCTTTGAAACATCAGGTTTCCGGGTCATAACTCGGGAGCAAATCATTTCCGCCAAGCTCCACAATCATGGCCTGATGCGGCCAACATTTCTGACATTCCCTGAAAAAATGAGCAAAAACGGTTGAGAAACCATGGAGGAATCCATGGTGACATCCATATATATATATATAGACCCACGCCCTTTTTTGGGGTGAATACTTAGTACTGCCTCCAGGCCAAGTCCTGGGCGGCAGTTCAAAAATTCCGTGAGTTTAAACTTCGAGATATGTAAAGAGAAGTATGTTAAGGCAATAAAAAAATTTTCAATATATATGCCTTGGGGGGGTGTATATCTTGGGGGGTGTAAGTTTGGGGGGGGGGGGTGTAAGTCTTGGGGGGGGGTCCTTGGAGTCAGCCGATCTAGCAATAACCCAGTAAACGTACACCTGGCTCGAAAAGAGGGGTTTGGCGCTGACACTCCGCTAACGCTCTGTTTGCGCCAGCCCAATAAACTGGTCACAAAGACTACACATTCAAGTAGTTGTGGTAAACACATACAATTATTGATGTTGGGTTACTTCTGGACAACATGACAGAGGCCACACGATTATAAACCAGTTTTACAGACTACACATTCAAGTAGTTGTGGTAAAAAAATACAATTATTGATGTTGGGTTATTTCTTGACAACATGACAGAGGCCACACGATTATAAGCTAGTTATAAAGAATACACATTCAGGTAGTTGTGGTAAACACATACAATTATTGATGTTGGGTTATTTCTTGACAACATGACAGAGGCCACACGATTATAAACTAGTTTTACAGACTACACATTCAAGTAGTTGTGGTAAAAAAATACAATTATTGATGTTGGGTTATTTCTTGACAACATGACAGAGGCCACACGAATATAAACTAGTTTTACAGACTACACATTCAAGTAGTTGTGGTAAAAGCATACAATTATTGATGTTGGGTTACTTCTTGACAACATGACAGAGGCCACACGATTATAAACTAGTTTTACAGACTACACATTCAAGTAGTTGTGGTAAAAAAATACAATTATTGATGTTGGGTTATTTCTTGACAACATGACAGAGGCCACACCATTATAAGCTAGTTATAAAGAATACACATTCAGGTAGTTGTGGTAAACACATACAATTATTGATGTTGGGTTATTTCTTGACAACATGACAGAGGCCACACGATTATAAACTAGTTTTACAGACTACACATTCAAGTAGTTGTGGTAAAAAAATACAATTATTGATGTTGGGTTATTTCTTGACAACATGACAGAGGCCACACGATTATAAGCTAGTTATAAAGAATACACATTCAGGTAGTTGTGGTAAACACATACAATTATTGATGTTGGGTTATTTCTTGACAACATGACAGAGGCCACACGAATATAAACTAGTTTTACAGACTACACATTCAAGTAGTTGTGGTAAAAAAATACAATTATTGATGTTGGGTTATTTCTTGACAACATGACAGAGGCCACACGATTATAAGCTAGTTATAAAGAATACACATTCAGGTAGTTGTGGTAAACACATACAATTATTGATGTTGGGTTATTTCTTGACAACATGACAGAGGCCACACGATTATAAACTAGTTTTACAGACTACACATTCAAGTAGTTGTGGTAAACACATACAATTATTGATGTTGGGTTATTTCTTGACAACATGACAGAGGCCACACGAATATAAACTAGTTTTACAGACTACACATTCAAGTAGTTGTGGTAAAAAAATACAATTATTGATGTTGGGTTATTTCTTGACAACATGACAAAGGCCACACGATTATAAACTAGTTTTACAGACTACACATTCAAGTAGTTGTGGTAAAAGCATACAATTATTGATGTTGGGTTATTTCTTGACAACATGACAAAGGCCACACGATTATAAACTAGTTTTACAGACTACACATTCAAGTAGTTGTGGTAAACACATACAATTATTGATGTTGGGTTATTTCTTGACAACATGACAGAGGGCACACGATTAAAAACTAGTTTTACAGACTACACATTCAAGTAGTTGTGGTAAACACATACAATTATTGATGTTGGGTTATTTCTTGACAACATGACAGAGGCCACACGAATATAAACTAGTTTTACAGACTACACATTCAAGTAGTTGTGGTAAAAGCATACAATTATTGATGTTGGGTTATTTCTTGACAACATGACAAAGGCCACACGATTATAAACTAGTTTTACAGACTACACATTCAAGTAGTTGTGGTAAACACATACAATTATTGATGTTGGGTTATTTCTTGACAACATGACAGAGGCCACACGATTATAAACTAGTTTTACAGTTTACACATTCAAGTAGTTGTGGTAAACACATACAATTATTGATGTTGGGTTATTTCTTGACAACATGACAGAGGCCACACGAATATAAACTAGTTTTACAGACTACACATTCAAGTAGTTGTGGTAAAAGCATACAATTATTGATGTTGGGTTATTTCTTGACAACATGACAAAGGCCACACGATTATAAACTAGTTTTACAGACTACACATTCAAGTAGTTGTGGTAAAAGCATACAATTATTGATATTGGGTTATTTCTTGACAACATGACAGAGGGCACACGATTAAAAACTAGTTTTGCAGACTACACATTCAAGTAGTTGTGGTAAAAGCATACAACTTTTAATGTTGTGTTATTTCTAAACCACATGACAGAGGCCGCAAGATTATAAACTAGTTATAAAGAATACACATTCAAATAGTTGTGGTAAAAGCATACAATTATTGATGTTGGGTTATTTCTTCACAACATGACAAAGGCCACACGATTATAAACTAGTTTTACAGACTACACATTCAAGTAGTTGTGGTAAAAAACTTATTCGAATCAAAGTTAGGAAACAATTTTGAATGCTCCATATTCAAGATACAAAAACTATGCATTCATAACTTTCATTATTATTGATCAAAAATCAAATTATTTTGTGTTTTTTTCCACTCAACGGATTATTGTAAGTGCCAGACTCTGGTAGCCACATAAGATTTTATTTATTTTTGTACTTCATAAACTTATTCGAATCAAAATTAGGAAACAATTTCAAATGTTCCATATTGAAGATACAAAAACTATGTATTCATAACTTTCACTATTATTGATCAAAAATCAAATTATTTTGAGTTTTTCCACTCAATGGATTATGGTAAGTGCCAGACTCTGGTAGCCACATAAGATTTTATTTATTTTTGTGCTTCATAAACTTATTCGGATCAAAGTTAGGAAACAATTTCGAATGCTCCATATTCAAGATACAAAAACTATGTGTTCATAACTTTCATTATTATTGATCGAAAATCAAATTATTTTGAGTTTATTCCACTCAATGGATTATTGTAAGTGCCAGACTCTGGTAGCCACATAAGATTTTATTTATTTTTGTGCTTCATAAACTTATTCGGATCAAAGTTAGGAAACAATTTCGAATGCTCCATATTCAAGATACAAAAACTATGTATTCATAACTTTCATTATTATTGGTCAAAAATCAAATTATTTTGAGTTTTTTCCATTCAACGGATTATTGTAAGTGCCAGACTCTGGTAGCCACATAAGATTTTATTTATTTTTGTACTTCATAAACTTATTCGAATCAAAATTAGGAAACAATTTCAAATGTTCCATATTGAAGATACAAAAACTATGTGTTCATAACTTTCATTATTATTGATCGAAAATCAAATTATTTTGAGTTTATTCCACTCAATGGATTATTGTAAGTGCCAGACTCTGGTAGCCACATAAGATTTTATTTATTTTTGTGCTTCATAAACCTATTCGGATCAAAGTTAGGAAACAATTTCGAATGCTCCATATTCAAGATACAAAAACTATGTATTCATAACTTTCATTATTATTGGTCAAAAATCAAATTATTTTGTGTTTTTTCCATTCAATGGATAATTGTAAGTGCCAGACTCTGGTAGCCACATAAGATTTTATTTATTTTTGTGCTTCATAAACTTATTCGAATCAAAGTTAGGAAACAATTTCGAATGCTCCATATTCAAGATACAAAAACTATGCATTCATAACGTTCATTATTATTGATCAAAAATCAAATTATTTTGTGTTTTTTCCACCCAACGGATTATTGTAAGTGCCAGACTCTGGTAGCCACATAAGATTTTATTTATTTTTGTACTTCATAAACTTATACGAATCAAAGTTAGGAAACAATTTCGAATGCTCCATATTCAAGATACAAAAACTATGTATTCATAACTTTCAATATTATTGATCAAAAATCAAATTATTTTGTGTTTTTTCCACTCAACGGATTATTGTAAGTGCCACACTCTGGTAGCCACATAAGATTTTATGTATTTTTGTACTTCATAAACTTATTCGAATCAAAATTAGGAAACAATTTCGAATGCTCCATATTCAAGATACAAAAACTATGTATTCATAACTTTCATTATTATTGATCAAAAATCAAATTATTTTGTGTTTTTTCCACTCAACGGATTATTGTAAGTACTACACTCTGGTAGCCACATAAGATTTTATTTATTTTTGTACTTCATAAACTTATTCGATCAAAATTAGGAAACAATTTCAAATGTTCCAAATTGAAGATACAAAAACTATGTATTCATAACTTTCATTATTATTGATCGAAAATCAAATTATTTTGTGTTTTTTCCACTCAACGGATTATTGTAAGTGCCAGACTCTGGTAGCCACATAAGATTTTATTTATTTTTGTACTTCATAAACTTATTCGAATCAAAATTAGGAAACAATTTCGAATGCTCCATATTCAAGATACCAAAACTATGTATTCATAACTTTCATTATTATTGGTCAAAAATCAAATTATTTTGTGTTTTTTCCATTCAACGGATTATTGTAAGTGCCAGACTCTGGTAGCCACATAAGATTTTATTTATTTTTGTACTTCATAAACTTTTTGAACTGCCGCCAAGGACTTGGCCTGGAGGCAGTACTAAGTATTCACCCCAAAAAAGGGCGTGGGTATATATATATATATATATATATATATATATATATATATCTATATATATATATATATATATATATATATATATATATATTGGATGTCACCATGGATTCCTCCATGGTTTCTCAACCGTTTTTGCTCATTTTTTCAGAGAATGTCAGAAAAGTTGGCCGCATCAGGCCATGATTGCGGAGCTTGGCGGAAATGATTTGCTCCCGAGTTATGACCCGGAAACCTGATGTTTCAAAGCTCAAAATATGAGTTATGGGTCATTTTTGGGATTTGGTTCTAAATTTTAGGCCCCAGTAGGTAACTTTTGATGCTGAACATGAACCTGGCCATCAAATTGAATTTTTTTGCAATTTCGCACAAATCCACCAGTCTGATGTTTCATAATCCGAAAACTGAATTTCGGGTTTCTGGTAATTTGAAATGAACCTCATGCTGTGCACTATCATTCTCGCCATCAAATTCCCTTTCAAACAGCGTCAGAATCATGCAAAAAGCTTCAGTAGAACCTGAGTTATGCCATTTTTGAACTGCCGCCCAGGACTTGGCCTGGAGGCAGTACTAAGTATTCACCCCAAAAAAGGGCGTGGGTCTATATATATATATATATATATATGGATGTCACCATGGATTCCTCCATGGTTTCTCAACCGTTTTTGCTCATTTTTTCAGGGAATGTCAGAAATGTTGGCCGCATCAGGCCATGATTGCGGAGCTTGGCGGAAATGATTTGCTCCCGAGTTATGACCCGGAAACCTGATGTTTCAAAGCTCAAAATGTGAGTTATGGGTCATTTTTGGGATTTGGTTCTAAATTTTAGGCCCCAGTTGGTAACTTTTGATGCTAGACATGAACCTGGCCATCAAATTGAATTTTTTTGCAATTTCGCACAAATCCAAACAGGTAAAATGTTTTATGGAAGGTGACTCAATAAAATGTGATGCGCAAAACGGGGTTAAAGCAGAGGATTAGGGGGTGATTTGGCGGCTGGACAGCGGTACGTTCAACGCTCGCGCCCGTCACGACTGCCCTCCACCGCTCGTTCCTGATAACTTTGCAGCTGTTGTGAAAAAGCTCTGGTATTTTTCAGTTTCATTTAGAGTCTGATTTGAATGCGTCTCAAATTGAATCTAATAAGCAATTAGTGCTGCCAAGGGCGCTGTGATCCCCAGCAGTTTCTTTCGCTTTCTGAACTATCAACTCCCACTGGTTAACCGGCGCCTTCCAGAAATATCGCGAATAGAAGCTGTGGTGAAGTGTGTTCTGAGCAGCTATCTGCTTGTGAATTCGTTCTGAACGGCGGTTCTTCAATAGCAACTGTTAGCTGACCTTCCCGCCACCGTCTAATGCGCCGGTTTTGAGGCGCGAGGAGGGGAAACGAGCTTCATGATCGGTAATCTTAAGTTTGGAAAGATACGCCTGGAAGTCTGGCAGGTCAGGGGTAAAGATATATTTAAGGATCGCTTGGTTCGAGCTTTACCATACAAACAATGCATAAGAAACGGACCATACCATCTAAATCGATTCCTTCTATGGAATATCACTTGCTCCCACCTTCTTTCTCACCATCGCACCCTCCATCATCTCAACGGGCATATACATCTTACTTCGACCACTTTCCGGCTATCTCAGCCTCAGACTTTCTCGCCCTCCTCTCTCATTCGCTCCTCTGCTTTCACCAACCGCAGCACCATCTGGCGCTCGGTGGTCTCCTCCTATTGAATAGCTCATGGCCGCCTCTAATCAGGCCTTTGGTAGCCTGTGCATGTCGGTTTTGAACATGGCAAAGTAGGGCGAAACGCCGATGGGTATATAGCCAGCCGGAGGATAAGGCATGAGGGAAAGATTGATGAATCTGTCCGGAGCTATCCAATCGGATTTATCCATGCCACTCAAGTCTCTAACTACCTCTGAAATCACGTGTTTGACGCGCTGCAGCATAACCGGTTTCTTCACCGCCGCTCCACGGCCTCTTCCATTCGCCTTCTGATTTAGAGGACTGCAGGCGTAGACCTTCCACTCCTATCTGCTCCATAATCTTAGTGAACAGAGCAGAAGTGAAAACACTTCCAGCATCCGCGCCTCTATCGGTTTAGAAACGCCGAAAATGGAAATGGCCGATTCTAATAGCTTGTAGGCCACGTGATTATCGTATTTAATCGAGTCAGAGTGGTTGATCTAAAGGCGAATTTGGATCTTTTGTCGATGATGAGCAAAAATCCGACCTGCCCGTGCTTTAGACGTCGGATATGGACCAATGAAGTCCACTTGGATAGTCTCCCAATTTCGCTCTGGCCAAGGCAAAGGATGAAGCAAAGGCGTAGTGAGCTTGTTGGCATTACTGGTGCTGGCGCGAAGAGCACAGCATCGGGTGTACTCGTTTATGTCCACGCCCCATCCCAAACCAATAGGTGATGGCGGACGACTCGAGTGTACATCTTATCGGCGGACTGGTGCATGCCGCCCATGTGGGAGTCATGGGACTCGAGCAACATCTTAGTCTGCAAGGACGCCGGACAGACCGGCACTTCCTTCAGGTCCAGCATCTTCATTAACACCCCATCATCCCTCACTCTCAATCCTTCCTTTCTTAGCTTCTCCAGGACTTTCTCGCTTCCCGTCTCAAATTCATGGAATCGCTTAGCTATCCATGGGTCTTCCTCCTGGATCTGCCTTGTAAGGTTCTGAATGGAGTTTTCCGTTTGACAGCCGACACTCTTCATCTGAACGGGGCCGTCGGTTCTTTGAGGCTCTGCCACGACGGGCGGATCAAACTGACCACCTCCTCTTCAACGACAGGCAATCTCGAAAGAGTTCCCGGAAACCTTTCGTCTTCTCCTGCCCTTCGCTCTCCCGCTTGGCCGCCTCATAGGGAGAATGGAAAAAGGCGCATGTGAAGCGAAGCGCTCTGGAATGGATGCCAAGGTGAAAGTGGCTATTGATGGGCTCGTGATGCGGATTGGTGAGCGGATGAATGCCCTGGTTCTCTAAGCTCATCGTCTCCTCCGCCCTCTTCTCAGCCATATCCTCTCTTAGCTTCCTCCCTGGACTGGGGTCACTCCAAGTCCTGGACGAAAGGTACGGGAGTCTGTGGGCAGCCGCATCGCCTTTCACGTACTTGATGTCTAAGGAATAGGCACTCAATTGAGACCTCCATCTAGCCACTCTGGGACTGGGCGAACGACAGGTGTGGAGATGCTCGTGGCTCTTATGGTCCGTGAAAACCTGAATAGGTGTGACCATGGGATAAAGAAACCACTTCCTGTGGTGCAGGATGCCAAAGTAGATGGCGTAGCACTCTTTCTCAAACACCGACATTTGTCGCTCTGGGAGTGTAAATCTGTGGGCGGCGAATGACAACGGAGCCTCTGAACCGTCCGGCTGGCATTGAGTGACCATACAGCCCATAGCCTCATAACTGGCGTCACAGCGCAAAATGAATTGCGAGTCTGAACGTGGAAAGGCCAGCAAAGTTGCATCTGATAGGAGGTCCTTCGTCGCCTGGAAGGCTTTCGCCTCCGTCTCACCCCATTGCCAGGCTACCCCCTTCCTCAACAGCTCATAGAGGGGCGAAGTGGTGTGGTAGTATTTGGGCAAATAAGCCATCCAATACTGCACTGCGGCCAGGAATGACTTTAGTGCACGCGGATTGTCTGGGGCAGGCTTGGCGGACAAAATGGCCGTTCGCTCCTTGTCCGGCTGAACTCCCTCCTTTCCTCTCACTTCAAAGCCCAACCACTTGACCGACTTCTTACAGAGCTGCGCCTTCGCTGCGGAAATCTTAATGCCAGCTTCTCTCAACCTCTGCATGGCCAGCTTCAAATGCTGAAGATGGAGGGAGAATGAAGAAACGACGTGTTTCTGAGGCTTCGTATAGATAGCCATGTCGTCGGCATAGGAGAGGACGAATCTTTGCAGGTACTCAGCCATGATGGTGTCAATGGCATACTGCCAGAAATGACTGGCGTACTTCAACCCCTGCGGAACCCTCTGAAAGACATACGACTGCCCTAAGGCTCTGAATCCAGCCAAGTCTTGGCTCCCTTCCTCTAACTTAAGCGTAAAGAACGCGTTGCAGGCATCTAAAATGGAGATGTAATCGGATCCAGCCAGTAGTTCAATGGCGTCACGGATCTTCATGGCGTTCCAGTTTTGATACTCTGAAGGCTTCAGACTGGAATTGACAGGGATGAGGTTGAGGCAAAAGCGCCAATTGTCGGGATGGGTGAGGTCTTCATCGGGCTTCGTACGCTTAGGCACCAGCACCACCTTGCTAGCGTAGCTGCTCAATTTCTTAGCTACCACCCCTTGCTCCTCTAATTCCTCTATCTTCTGTCTAAGAATGGCCGTCTCCAAGTCCGAAAATGTCTGAATTCGGCAAGGAATGTTCTTAAGGTAAGATTCTAAGCGAAATCGAAAGAAATCGCAGGTTCCCACGTCCTTTTTGGACTTGCTGAAAATGTCCTTGAAAGAACAAATCAGCTCCTGGAGGTCCGCCCGCTCCTTCTTGGAAAGATGGGACATGTCTAAGTTATGCAGATGACAGTCGGGGTCCCTGCACTTCCCATCGGGTCCACTTTCTCCTCCTTCACTCATCATAGCTGTCTGAGATGGATGATCTAAGAGCAGGTCTTTCGTCAAGGGAATGAAGGGATAGTCAGTGGCATTCTCTGCCTTCCCTACGATGGTTCCTAGAGGAAGGATCTGACGGTCGGCGGAATTGTTGATAAGGCTAATGCAAGCCTGTCCGTTCACTGCGAAGCCCACTACTGCCGATGGAACATAGGCCCTCTCCTCAATCAAGTCTTCCTGCCCTTCAGGCAAAGTGAAATCCCCGTAGGGAACGGTGGTTTGAGGTCGGGATTCATCGCCGTCCAAAGCATTCTCCACGACCGTTATCTTACCAGCCATTTCCACACATCCCACCTTCCAAACGGACTGGGAATAAGGCTCTAATATGGTCTCTTGGAGGAGGAATACGTCTGATGTTTCCTCTCCTTCTCCTCCACTGGAAACCTCTGTATCCTCGTCTAGGTCAATGCCTGACTCCTTCCCTGGATCTAATGAGTCGGGGATGGGCTCTAACGTCTTATCTGCAGGCATGGAGGACACTTCTTCCTCTTTCTCACCGCCCGTCGCTGCAGTTGGCGTTACACTCTCCTTCCCGCCTTTCGTTCCCGGGGCAAACCTCACCTCCTTCTCATTTAACTCCCTTTCCCTTTCTCCCTCATCTGGTGAGGAAGGTAATGGAGGTGATGGTGTTGGCGAGGGTAGAGGGGATGAGGATTCCTCGTGTCTAACGTGAACGGTTTCAGGGCAATCTGACGACGGATACTCAGGCGGTCCCGGCTCCATCACCTCCGTTCCGAACGTCAAGGTTCTCTTAGCTCCATCCAAAATCAATGGAGGAGGTGGATTGAAAGGATCATCCCCAGGCTGTTGCTGAAGGAAGTCCATGCCCAAAATACCCTTAATCGGATCCTTGTCAGCGGCCGGTAAGAGCTTCGCTTTCACCGTCTTCTGATAACCGCCCATTTGCAAGCACAAGCTCACTTCCGTGGTCTTATAGACTTCTGCACCTATGCCCGTCAAAGACACATTGTATCTAAGGACCTGCGGTTGAGGAGTGATCTGAGCGAAGAGAACTCTGGAAACTAAGGTGACCTGACTTCCAGAGTCCACCAAAAATTTGGTGATGACATGGTTGTCTTCAACCCCTGGAGGGATCTGAGCTGGCGGGCACATAAGGAAAATGTT
>JASANA010001814.1:0-38135 GCA_030248095.1 Ptycholaimellus sp. GST1_10 | reverse complement strand
TATTATTTGATGATTTAAATTCAAACATTATAAAAATACCCAAATATCAGAAGACAAGAAAACCCTGAAAATTACAAATATTCTCCAGAAGACAAAAAGCTGGAAAGCGGTATAATGCAAGCGCGACAAGGCTCACCTAGACTCCAAGGCTTCTCCCCTTTTTCACTCCCTCACTAGTCCCACAACCCTCCTCCATCTACAGATCAGTCGTCTGGAGGAGAGTCTGAAGGAGTCCGAGAAGGCCGCCTACGAAAAGGCCTCCGAGGCCGCCTCCTCGGAGACCATGAAGGTCAGCTGGTGCCAAGAAGAAGGGTAAGTAAAGGAAGAAATGCGATTGTAGGTGATGGAAGAGCTAGAACGCGCCAAGGCTGCCCTAAAAGCACTGGAGGAGCGTTCGGAGGCTGAGAAGGCAGAGTGGCTGTTGTCGGCGGAGGAGGAGAAGGCGGAGAGCGAAGCTCCTTGGCGGAGGCCCAGCGACAGCGCAAGGAGCTTCGCCCTCTTCAAGGGCCGTGTGGAGGAGCAGCGGGCGCAGCTGGAGGAGACGCGGAAGGCGAGGGACGAGGCCCGGGAGGAGCTGAGTCGCTGGCAGCAGACCTGGGCGAGGGAGCGCTCCGAACTGGCGCACAAGCTGCGGCAGGACGAGAAGGTCCAGGCCGCCGAGCAGCAGGCCATGCAGCTCAAGTACGAGAACCGCATCAAGGTCATGGAGGGGAGAGCTCCAGGAGGACACAGAGCCAGGTCCTTTACCACTCCTCACTCCCCTTACCAGCTCCTTTCTTTCCAATCCACCCCTTTCCTCCAGCTGGCCCAAGTGCGTCGGGAGAGGGACCAGCACCGGGAGAACCTGGTGATATCGGAGAAGCGGCTGAGCGAGGCCAAGGTGAAGTGGGAGGAGGAGGAGCGCTCGCTGCGCATCAAGATCTCCAAGATGGAGAAGAAGGTTTACACAGCCTCAGTTCCCTAGGTGGCCCAGTTGAGCCTATTGCAGATCGACTCGGCCCTGGCGGCGGCGGCGGAGACGGAGAAGCTGAAGAAGGAGAAGAAGGAGTTGGCGGAGGCCGCCGCCACCGACCGACGCCTGGCCGCTGTGCAGGTCGACGAGCTCAAGGCCAAAATTGCCGAGGTTCTCCTTCCTCTCACTTTCATTCAAACTCTCTGGCTTCCGCTCCCAGACACAAACCCCACCCCACACTCCCTTGCTTGTAGTAGAGCCTCAGACACAGCCACCTCCACCCTTGTGTCCATCGTTCACAGCCCTCCCTCCCTGCTTTCTGCTTCTCCCCCGCCCCCCATCCGTATGGCGTTCTAGCTGACGGCGGCACAGCAGCCGAAGTCCAAGAGCTTCTACCCGGGCAGTCAGCGCTCCAAGGTGAGGCTGGCCCTCTCTTCCCCCCACCAACTTCGCCTGCGCTCCATCCCAGTGCATGCACGCTTATAGCCGCCTGTCAGCCTATTTTACGCTCTCCTCAGTTTAGCCGGCCTGAGAAGTGTCCTCCTTTGCTCCTCTTTTTGCCCCCCTGCCTCCAGCCACCCCCCCAAAACTGCCCCTTGCTCTGCAGCTGGAACGTAGCTCGGCTGGCGGTGGCGGGAGCTCGTCAGCGGATGAGCGAGTGCGGGAGGCGATGGCGATAGCGGAGGATCTGCGAGGCCAGGCGTCGGCGGCCAAGAAGGCGGCGGAGACGGAGTGCGCCCAGCTCCGCAAGGCCGTGGACAAGGCCAAGGCGGAGCGGCTCAAGGAGCGCGCAGAGCTGGAGAAGCGACTCAAAGAGGCCGAGGATGCCCGCAAGCTGCTGGAGATCGACCGCCGCAACGCACTCTCCAACAAGGACGACGGTTGGCTCCCTGCTTAGATATATTGATGTTTCCTGGCACTTCTTAAGGATATGCGTCAAATAATCGATATACATTTGCCTCTCCAGCCTCTGCAATATATCTCTGGTTCCTTCTCGGGTGGTCGTGTTCTTGGCGTGGGCATTTGGGGGCAGAGCACGTAGGAATGTTTTGTGCGTGTGGGTGAGGAGACTGGGACTTCAGGTGAGGCGGAGAAAATCGAGCTGCAGAGCGAGCGCGACGTCCTGCTCCAGAAGCTTCACGACGCCGAGATACACCAGCTCGCCAACAAGTACAAGCTGGATAAAGTGGCCGACCAAGTTCCCTTCCCATCCTCTTCTTCTTCCTCCTCCTCCTCCTATCCTCCCCCCCTCTTCCAGCTCTCCGACTGCACCGCCAAGATCCGCTACTCCGACGGCCTCGGCGAGGCGGAGCGCTGCGACCTGGAACGCCTCTCCCGCAAGGCCCTGGAGCAGCTGCTGGCCGTACGCGACGACCTCGCCCGCACCAAGGAGCTCGGCAAGGCCGACGACACCGAGCGCCTCTCCGTCCACTCCTGGCGCACCTCCACCGCCGCCTCCTTCAACCGGTCCACCAACAGCGATCGTCTGGAGCCCCCCAACGGCCCCGCCAAGTCCCCCTCGGCCTCCTCCATGTCCTCCTCCGCCTCGGCGGCCACCCAGAAGGCGCCCAGCCTCCTGGACACCTCTCGCTCTGTATCACAGGACGACGGCTGGGAGAACCGCATCGCGGAGTTCCGCCGTCTTCGCACACCTTCGCCATCCCCGCGCAAGATCACCAACTACCCCGACCCACCACCCTCCATGGTCATACGTAAGTCCCACAACCTAGCACCTTCCCCTACTCTTTCTCTCCAGTTGGAACCTTGGCCTGCCTTTGCTTCTTAGCGCTAGGTGAAAGGGCCACAGGCACAGTGGACTGGCAATGGTTGATGATTGGCGGTAGATCCCACCACAACACCGCTTCCCACTCACCCAGAAGTGGAGCAGTGGCTGTGTGCAGCAAAGAAATGCAAGATTCATCCATCCTCTCTTGGGCCTCTCTGATCCCCCGTCCCGCTGTCTCTTTCTCTCTCCGCCGCCGCCTATTGCAGGACGGGATGCCTCGGTGGAGTACAACCGGGACGGGACGCGAACTTGGACAAGCCGCGACATCCGCCGCTCTGTCAGCTACGACCAGGGCCAGCATCCCCTCCTCCGCGGTAGCAGCCTCATCCTGCCCCTGCTCCAGCGAACTGAGCCTCTTCTGGGCACCCGCAAGAGACCCCTGCCTGCCCTGCTGGAGGATAACTCTGCTCCTCCCTCTCACCCAACCTGCCTGGTCCGCATGCCTCTCATACACCTCCTCTACCTATGACCACCACAGCCTCATCCACCACCCCTTACTAACCTCATCCCATTTCATGCACTGCATTCTTAGACTCCTCACGGGCCCTCTCCTAGTCTGCGATTCCTTCACTAACCTCAACTTCGGCTGCTGCTTCTGCTAGCTGTGATTGAGCCTTACAGGACTGCTTTCGAACATGCCAAATGAATTTGCTTCATATAAACAGATTGTGGTTGAATATTGCTCCCTGGTTTTGCATTAACAGATCCGACATTGCTGCTACTTCTAACAACTGGTACCACCGGAAACATTTTGAACACCTCATTGATTGAACTAGTCATCCCCGCTTATACTCTTATGTGCTCATATCCTTAGATTGAATATTTCCGGCATTAACTAATTTCCCTCTAGTGGCTTGTTACTGTATGGCGCTAATATGCCTTAAATCTATCATCTCATCTATGCGCTTTGCATCCCAACTGACCCGATTTCTCCAGATAACTGTAGCTGATCCCCTATTTAGCTAAACCTAACGGATATTGACTGTCATTAGACGCAGAAAAAGCTAACCCAGCAACAATGCCTGCAAACCTAAAACACAATCTCTGCGCACGTCAGCGAGGTTGCCTAACTTCCGTTCTGAAAGGCAGGGGCGAAGGAAAAGTTTGAAAGAGGATAGCGACAGATTTGCAGGAGCGGGAAGCCTGGTGGACAGCACTGCCACGAGCACCTCGGACCTGTCCTCCTACGAGGAGCGCGGCCGTGACCGCAGCCGTGTCAGAAGCCTCATCTCCTCCCTCACCGGCAAGAAGTATTCCTCCTCCTGCCCCCAGGAGTGAGTGGATGAGGGCCTGGGCTCTTAGGCGAGAGAAGTCGAAGGAGTCGTCGGGGAGTGCTGGGGAGAAGCGAGGTCTCTCCGGCGGCCGCAAGTCCGCCTCCCTGGAGAACTCCAACACCGGCCAGGGCGTCGTGGCCGCCGGCGGAGCTGCCGCCACCCCCGGCCTGCCCAACGACAACCTACACCAGAGCTCCTCCGGTCCATCTTTGCATCCCTTTGAGGGAGTGAGGACTGAGAATGGGATGCAGGGCGGGTGAGCAAGAGCGGCTCGGGCACAAGTCTCTTCGAGCGGCTGCGTAGGGCGCGAGACCGCTCCGTGGACGAGGAATCGACGGGCTCTACGGCCTCCTCCACCGCGCGTCCCCTCGCCACCAACACAGCCACCCTTCCCTCACCCTCCACCTCTCGCCCTACACGTCCCTACACTTCCACTAGCTCCAAGAGTGTCTCCGACGTCCGTGCCAAGGTTCTCTTCTCTCCGGCAGGCAAATTCAATATTTTTTATTACTCTTTCTTTATCCTCAATCCCGACACCCCTCCGCCCAACTAACTACCCCATCCATAGCCACACCCACATTCCTCCCTCAGAAGATCGGTTAACCGGATGAAAATTAGCGGCGTAGTTGGCTGATTTCTTCTCCGCATTCTCCTGCCTTCTATCCGGCCGAATGTTGGCATAGCGGTGAGTGGGTGGGAGTGATGACTCGTTGCCAGATCGCCATGTGGGGCGGCAAGCGATGGTAAGCACAATTGCGCGCATCCCCCCCAGCCTTGCCTAGGCCAGCTTTGCTACAACCGACTAACGCTTCCGCCTCACGCTCAGAAACCTGCAACTTGCCATCCACCTTCAGTTCAAACTCTTGCCGGAACTATGGGAGCTGTCGAGAGATAGATGAAGAAGAAGTGGGACTTGCAGATCAAGGCGGACCAGGCGCGATCTGCGTTCAGTCGTCTGAGTGGCTCTTCTTCCAGCGTTCGTTCCCTGTCCACGCGATATTTGAAGCGCTTCTAGAATCCAATTCCCTCCAGCCTATTCAGATCCATCCCATGCAACCCATGTCAGCAGATCCCCATGACTTTCTGGGCAGTTTATGCCTGTGGGAAAATATTCTTTTGTTGGCCAATAATGTGAAACCAATGCTGATAAAGCAAAAGCGATAAAATTATTTGTTGCGTTTACATGGAATAGGATCATGCAGAAAATTTTTAGCACAGACGAAAACAAAATGTTGAAGATTATCGCTAGGACGGCTCAGTCACATCAGCTTGCAGGGGTTAAAAATGCATAAGCACACAATTTCAGCCTCAGTCAATAAGCGCTTAATTTAATTTATATCCAATCCTTATTCAATGTTTCATGCAGTTTGCTTTGTGTTCCCGCTTGTCATTTGCGAATATGGCGATTTTTTAAAATTTTACCAAATATTGTAAATTTTTAAACGCAAATTTCCAACACTAATTGCGACGAGTGTTGTAGGTGACAATTTTTTTTAATCTGAGCACTTGCGCTGGATGCCGCGTAAAAAGTGGGTTCATTTGGATTTGACTCTTTACCCTCTCAGACCATGCATCTCAAGCACAGTAGACAAAAGTGAAGGGACTGAGGGTGCCTCGTCAATAGAATCTGGCATTTGTGGCAATAATAATGATTGTGAAAATGAAAATGATATTTGTGTTCAGCGTATCTTATTTTTGAGCTAGTTTTATAATTACGTATACCTTTTGAGGTGTGATCCTACTTCATTCTTCTTTACGTTTAGAAGCTCTGAACTGAATGTATCCACTAAAATGAATTATGCAGGTCGTGGGATAGAAAGGATGTGGAAGAGGACGTGAATGAAGTAGGAGAAGGACAGGTGGTAATGACAAAGTTGTGATGGGGGTGTGTAGGAGGCTTAGAGTGGGTGCTGGGAGGAGTGAAGGGAGTGCGAGGGAGAGTCGGAGGGAACATGAGACTGGCTGCCTGCTCAAACACAGGCAGTCACCGGCCCAGTCCCGCAAAGGGGGCCCTGGAGGCTCCTTCTGGCCAGGATCTTTGGCCCGCCGCCGTCGCATTAGGCCAGCCGCTTTTCCTTCCCTCTCCTCTCTCTGCTGGAGCTCTTCCTGGTCGTCTCTCCTCCCTTCTCCCTTCCCTCTCTCCTTCCTTCTCCGCCTCCTTCCTCCCCTCCGTCCCTGCCTCTCCCAACCTTCCGTCTCAGCCTCCTGAAAGGATGCAATCGGGTGATCGATGAGAAGAAGGGTGGAAGGCAGATCTGTGTATGTGCGGCCATTGGGGAGAGTGGTGATTGCTGGCAAGCCTTTTTTGAGCCCTGGGAGGGAGGTGGAAGTTGGCGGCATCCTAAAGCCAATTTTACGCCGCTGCCCGTCCCATTTTTGCCGGCCAAAAAGGCCCCGCCATTTGCATTAAGGCACACCGTCTCTCTGTCTCCGCGTCTGCCTAGCCTATTAGGGATATGAAACAATCTTTTTTGTCCAAGCTCAGAAGTTGGCTGGTGCAAGAAGAGGCTGACTGAGGGGACTTCTGTGCTGAGATGCGTAATGGGGTTTGCATGCGGGGACTTTTGGAGGAGAGGCAATCTGCAGGGCCTTTCTTTCGCCTGGGAACCTGCTTAGCTCCTCCTGGCCCTCTGCAGCCCTTCTTGTCCCCCGTCGCCTCCCATCGGAAGTAGGCTGGATTGCATTTGGCCTCAAGGACTTCCCCTTCCTCTCCCCTCTCTGAGGGGGGCGCGCTTGTTCTCACTCTGCTACCCTGCGAGTGTGGGCGGTGGTGAAAATGTTCGGAGCTCGGGTGGAGACGGGGATTGAGGCCGTGCGTACTCTCATCCGCCGCGGCTCCGCCGTCTTCACTGGCGACACCAGCCGCTCCCAGGAGAACTCCAAGGAGCACACCAAGTCCCCTCTACCACCCACCAGGAGCAGGCTACCAACCGTCTCTCGAGGTTGGACTCCAGACTAGGCCAGCCACTCCTCTTCACCTTCATTATTCTGATTGGGATGAGTGTGATGAGCGATGGAGATGAGGAATAAAGGTTGGATTGGCAGCGCCGAGGCTCGAGCGTTGCGAAGAGGCGGGAGGCGGGGGGTTGGAGATGGGTTCGGCGGCGGCGGGCTTCGCCTACCGCGGCTTCGCCTACAAAATGCTCCAGGAGCAACTGCGCAGCGGGCAACAGGCCGGACTATTCGGTCTCGCCTTCTCCGGTAACTCTAGCACTTTCTTTCCCATCACTTTTTCTTCAACTCCCAACTACTGCTCAGAGGGAGTCGAATATGGAGAAGTTGAGTGTAAGTGATTTAGTAGCGCTTTAGATCACGTACTCACAAAAGTGCCCTTTTCCAAAGAAATTCACAGCACACAGAAAATGGTAGGTTATTTTTTTAGATCTATAGTAGAGCTGAAAAAGTAGCTTGTTCGGACTAAGACAACTGCTGAACTCGTCAAAATAAGATGAGATAAGATGGCAAAGTTGCAATGTGGCACTATCCGTCTCCAGTAGATTGTTGATGAGCGCAATTAGTAGGAAGGTAAAAGATGGAAGGCTTTAGGGGCGCTGATGCAGTGATAGATGAGGGAAGGCGATGCGAGCGAGGTTGTAGAAAGAGGGCTAGGCTACAGAGGGCGGGGGGATGGCGTAATTAGAGGAGGCGTTGAGGCGGGGGGCTGCGCTTGTCCTTCCTCACAGGCTCTGCCCGGGCTGTGGGCATGGAAGCAGAGGATTGATGGCGGCTGGCAGCCCTTCTACACCCCTCCTCCTCCTCCTCCTCCTACACCCACCGCCCACCACCCCTCCTCCACCCTCCAGGGCATGCTGCCGCGAAGCTGGACACCGCCGTCCTGCTGGGAGTGGGACCAGGCCCGGACCCAGCGCCACCGAGCTGCCACTCTCAAGGGTTCCCAGCCATTCTCTTCCACCACCTACTCTGCTACCCTCTGCCCAGCTGCTCGCGCCTAATGCAAGCCGTAAAAAACACCTGCCCTCGTACCCAGCGCCTCTCTCCCGCCACGGCCCCGTCCCATAAACCTCCGCTCTCTTACTCGTTCGCCTCTCGCTGGGAAATGGCAGAGTAAGTGGCTGTTGGTGGTGGTGGTGGGGATAGTGATAGTTGGTGTGCGGGGAGGGGATGATAGGTAGAGGGGCTTACGGAAGTCCGTCGGCGGAGTGGTCTCGCGGGCGCCACTTGACGACGTCTAGGGAAACCTGAGACGCGCTTAAACGCCGCCCTTCCTGCTCCTCCTCTCTCTTCTGCCCACACACACACAGCCGAGGAGGACATCTTTGCATTCTGGCCCTGGAAGTGAGGGACAGAAAGGCTCGTAGGCCCGGGCAGGGCGCCGCGATAATTGGCCCTGCTGCACAGGCGCTGAGGAGTGGATTACAAGCTTCATTGCCCCGCGCGCTTTCTCTCTTCCCTCTCTAGCCTCCAATGCCTCCCTCGCATCCCTTTCAATCCTTCCCTTCGAGTGGACTGGACTAGCGGGTGCACTTGGAGCGGCGTGATTTGTGCCTCTCCATTCTGGCAGGGCTGAGAAGGAGGGGGAAAGGAGTTGAGGGTGAGATAGAGGGCGTGTGGTAGGAGGCGAGAGAGATTAGCGAACGGCCTCAGCGGCCTCTTTACGCCAGTGACCCCGGAGCGCGCCTCTGAAGCCCTTCATAGCTGGATGCCGCTTTGACAAGCACTTCCGATTGCTGCCAACCCCGTCCACATATTCCCCCCTTTTGCCCCATCCTCCGAATACCGCGCCATCTTCCTGCAAAAACTCCTCTTCTCTGCTCCTCTTGCAGTCGGAAGCCTGTGCAGCTGCAGCCGGTGGGGGTGTAGGAGGGGAGGATGTATCCGATCGTGCAGGAGATGTACCCGTCCTTCTTCGAGCCCTCCGAGCTCGCCACCGTCCTGCGCGGCATGAAAATGCACAAGGAGGAGCAGAATGCCGGTTGGCCCTCCTTTAACTATCTTACTCAACCTAAAAACTGTTCGCTGCCTGCTCAGCATCAATTTGGCATTCAAGACCAGCCTTCCACTCTTCTTCTCCGCTGCTGACAAATACGAGCACGCTAAGCAGGCGACAAATTGGCCAGACCCCAGGCCCTTGCGCTGCTTGGGAAGAGCGAGAAAGAGAGGGTAGGGGCAGAAGTAGAGGAGGAAGGTGTGTATGCGTGGCGCACCTATTTGCGACGCCAGGTAACAGGCACACTCCTTCCGGCCCCTCTCAGCTGTGAGTGGGGCTTTAGGGCTCTTCGACACCCCTGCTCAGGGCCCTCAGGGCAGAAAGGGAAGACAAAGCGCCCAACGGCACGCCGCGGCCAGCTATGACAAGGCGCTCCTCGCAAACACACGCCACCTCTCAACCCTACATTTTTTATCCTCCACAAGGCCCCGCCTCCACTCTGATTGATGCCGCCGCTGGGAGAAAGGCAGCACCCTTTTTTCCTGCCCACCTTCTGCCGGCTGGTGGTGGATATATTAAATTTGGGCCTTTGGACTGGGTGGCCTGGGCTTTCGAGGCCTGGTTTTTGCATTCCCAGTTGCACTGACCGCAAATGTGCAGCCTCCTCAAAAATGGAACCGTTTGAAACTGAGCGTCGAGTATGGCGGGGAGGGACAAAAAGTGGGGGCCTGGAAATTGCCTTTCAGCCCTCAGGCAGGCTGGATCCGGCAGTTGTGACGGATGGTGAATGGTTGCGGCTGGCGTGGCTTTGAGGGCGGGCGAGTGGGGGAGGGCGCCAAGCTCTGCCACTAGGCCACCTGGCCCCTCTCTATTCTCCCATCCCTCCGCTCAACACCCCCCAAACAATCTGCATCAACAGCCCTAACCACCCTTCCCATCCTCTTCCTCATTCCAGTCGACTGGCTGCCTTGCAGCCAGAAGAGCAGCCATGAACTTCACCGGCCGCCACTCCATCTTCTTCACCAACACGGACGACTTCTACACCATCGGAAGGAAGCCGAAGAAGGGGCGCCAGTTCCTCCGCACCCGCTCGCCCAGCCCTGCTCTCAGCGGCGCCAGCTCCTGCTGTCTGCACCCGGACGGACATCATCATCCTCACCAGCAGCAGAGTAAGACCTAAGCCTGGGGGAGGCAGGGCGCCCTTCCAGTGCTGCGAGGTAAAAAGTATAAAAAAAAGCAAAAAGTGGAAAAAGTGGAAAAAAAAACTATTTTTCAGAAAATGTTGGTGAAATGAAATTGAAACAAAATGATTTTGGTGTCCGTGAGGTGGAGTGGAAGTGGAGTAAAAAACCCTTTTACTTTCCACCTATTTTTTACTTTCACTTTTTACTTTTTTATATCACTTTTCACCTAAATTGGCCCCCTTATAATGGGGTCAGACCTAGATTTTCCCCGCTTGAGACCAAAAATTTTCAAAAATTTTCAAAATTTTTGAAAAATTTTTGAAAAATTTTCTAGATATATTTAGCAAATTTTTTTTCACAAATTTTTTTTTGAAATTTTTTCTAAAATGTTTGTTATCGCTTTTATGTTGAAGCATAGGCTGCCTCCCCCGTCCCTAGATTGAAGCATAGGGGCCCTACCCCCCTATGTTGATGCCACACCACACCCCACACCCCCACCCCTCTCCTGTCTTTGTAGAATTGAAAACTATGACTGAAGACTGTCTGAGGCTTGCCTTCTATGCCTCCTAGTGTTGCCTAATGTACAGTAGTCCACTGTTTTGAGGTGCTGGGAGAGGCGCGGCTTCAATTTCAGTATTTATTTGGCTTTATGAGAAATTTTTGAGATTTTAGGTGAAAAAAAGTAGAAAAAAGTAAAAAAAGGTCGGAAAGTGGAAAAAAGTGAATAGGGTGAATCAAAATGGGTAGGGTAGCCAATGAGGTGAAGTGGAAGTGGAGTAAATGGTCTGAGGGTGGGGTGAAAAGTGGAGTAGAACTCCAAATCATTCTACCTCGCAGCACTGCGCCCTTCTCTCCCACGACTGTCTCTAATCCACTGACTCCTTCCCTCCTTCCTTCGCGTCTGTCATTTTGGCGACCATGTCCCAGTGGCCTGCATTAGGGTGGAGAGTTCTTGGCGGCGGGTCGATAGGGCGTGTCCTTCTTGGTGCTGCGGCTGTAATGCGGAGGAATAATGGGGGGGGGCTGCAACAGTCGTCATGGAAGGATGAAGGAGGCTGGAGGAGGGATGAAGGAGGATACGAGGGCACATCTTTTAAAAGCCGTTTCCTCCTGGGGCTGTCTGGCTTCTTCCGTTGGCCGGAGGGAGAGGCGACAGGTTTTCCGCACGCATTTCCCCAGGAGGAAGAAGCGCAGGGAATCTATCTATCACCCTCCGCCCAATGCCCGCCCTTATGAGCCCGTAAAATGGGCAGAAGCCATCCATGCACTTCCACTCCGCGCTTAATGAGGGCATTGGCTTTGTGCTGCTCTGTAGTTTGTAGCTGAGTGGGAGGAGTGGAAGATATGAGGGGAAGGAGTGGGGGGATGAGGTGTAGGGGAGGATGTAGAAAGGTGTGAGAGGAGCTGCGGGTCAGGGCCTCATTTGCCAAAAAGCTGGCCTTTAGTGCCTGCGAAGGTTTGATAGGCGCTGGGGCGGCCGTCAGATGTTGAGGGGTGGGGGGAGGGCAAAGAGCGTGGGGCAAAGCGCTCTTCAAGCACCCCCGCTTTCAGCCGGCTGCCGTCTGCGCTCGGCCCCGCCTATGATTTCTCCTGCCCCTCCCTTCTTCTGCTTTTTTGGCGCCGCTCTCACCGGATGTGTCCCAGTCAGCGCTCCTTTCAAAGCCCTCCTTCCTCCTTATGCCCAGCTTTTTCACTTACATATGCTGAAAGGCCGTTTTTCAGCTACACTTGGTGGAACACGTTCTGAGCAATTTTGCAAGCATAACAATTTTGAGTTTATTTTTTATTCGTATACCAAATTTCTTAGAACAATTTCGTTGGAGAATTTTTTGCGATGTCAATTTGGGATAAGAGTAATCCGAAATGGGTCGTAGGAAACAATGCTAAACTAAATGAAATGACAGGAGGGATTGTGCTAGATTTTAAGGTGTCATCGAAAATAAAATAAAAACTGATTAGGTCATTTCGCTCCCTATTTCTAGCTTGTTATACGAAAAATATCCTTTTGGCTATACAAATAGACATAACTTTTCTGACTGAATCATAAAGAAAATCACCGGCTTCAAATTATTGACAAGTTGAATAGACCAATAATAAAAATTGCTCTTGATCAGGTCATTATATTTAATCGTGCCGTCAAAAATATTTTAAAATTACATTAAGCAATTTTTTTTAATTTTTCAGTTAGTTGGCGAATTAACGAATTTTACCTGCTGTTCCACAATAGCATACCTTCACTCAACATCGTCTGTGATTCCGAACCTTAAAAACCAAAAGCAGCAAATTCACCCAATCCCCAACTCTCGTAGCCTATCGAAAGAGGACAGGCTTTGGTTAATATTCCAGATTGCTGCTCAAACAGACTTTACCGGCTTTTGCCCAGGCAAACTCGGACGCAGTTTCTCCAATTTCCACAGAAGCCTTGCGAATGGAATGCCTTTGAGCCGCTGGTGATGCTGTGGAGGTTTTTGCAGCGTTTGGTTTGGCTGCTGTTGGTGTGTGCGCGACGCGGAATGGGGCATAATTGGCCTTTTGTCCGCCTACAGGCGCGCTCGCCCTCCCCACGCCTCCTCCTCACTCCAGGGCGCCGTTCTAGGAAGAGCAGGTCCAGCATGGGCTCCATGGGCGCCGGCTTCCACTTCCACCAGGAACTCGCACTCAAGCACAAGGCCATCGGTCGCCGCAAACTCACCCCCTACCACCCCAAAACCTCCGCCGCCCACATCACCTCCTACCCTCCTCCACTGCCCATTCCCGGTTAGATAACCAGCTCATCCAGTGTGGGCGAAGAATGGCATCCTAATATGAATTGGGCAACACTGCTTTGAACGGAATGTTGAAACTTAGTGCAAAATCATAATAGCAGCTGGAGTAGTATAAGGGTAGAGTGAGTGAAGGGATGATGAATGGAAATGAAAGCGTAGGGGAAGGTGTGAGGGCGCGGAGCTGTTGGCCTTGCATTCCAATTACGGCCAGCCTAGGCCTTTGGAAGACACTGGAAGGGCTTTCCATTGGCCAGTTTCGCGTGCAACTGCTTACTCTCCCTCTCCTGGGCGCCTGTTCTCAGTTTCTGCACCAGGCCTTCAATGACTCTCCAGGAAACAGCGCTAATGGCCCCCACTTGCCTCAAGACGACCAGCTTTTGGAGCACAGCGACTGTTCCGCTTTTTTTGCCCGCAAAGAGCCCTGTGCCAAGCTCTTAGGGGAATTTCCGAGCGCGGCGCTTGTGATTGGCAGCCTGTTTCTCTCTGGCAAGTGCGGGGTGGCCTGGCGGGCTTGCGGCTCTAGGTAGGGGCTTGGAGGGGGAGTGATGAATTTGAGACAGAGCGCTGGTGAGAAATGGGCGGGTGAAGGGAGGCCTCATATGTCAGGGCCCTGGCATCATGCCTATCGACGGCTCTAAGTGGCCTGCCTTTTGATCCCCCTCCACTACCAGCAGCATCAATTGCCAGCTAAGCCAGCCGTGTGGGCTGACTGGGAAGTTGATCAGAATCCGAGTGCTGCCGGTCATTCGTCTTTAGGCCTTGTGAGGGGCGGGGGCGCTTTTTACGCGGGATTGTAATGCTGCCGGGCAGGCTTTTAATCGCGCTCATGCATTTTAGTGCCGCTCATGAGCAATCGTCGGCTCAGCTTTCGCCGGAACACTTTGCCCGCAAAGTGACTTGAGGGAGTGGAAGGGGATAGCAGGCATTGAGGCCTTAACGACCCATCAGGAGGCCATGGCGGATAGGGCAATGGTGGGCCCTAAAAAAGGGAGCTGGGAGAAGTGGATGGGTGGGCGGGGGAGGAAAGGCAAGGGGCCACATAATGAGCGGCGGCGGCTGGCTCCAGTACGGCTCAAATGCCTGCCCCAGAGGCTCAGTCACGCCCCTCTCCCTCTCTCCTCCTTTTTTGCACTTTTCATCCCCACGACACCCCCCTTTCCCAGAAGCAAAGGGGGAAATGAGACCCAGAGCAACCTCTCTAGGGCTCCGTTTTAGGCTGTGGAAGGGCTTAATCCCCCTCTTGTACGTAGCTGGTGCTTAGCTGGCGTTTGTGCGGGATTAGAAAGAGAATGTGCCGCGTTTCATTGGATTGCTGCGGAGGCCTAGTGGTAAGATAGGAGGCGGAGATGGGCTCCACAGCGGCGGGTCGAGCGCACCAGGTGATTCGCCACTGGGCTCTCAAAGAGGTTGCGCCCTTGGCATGGAAAGGGAAGAGGAGAGAAGGGGAGTGCTTGGTGTAGCTGGTGGAGGAGGAGGAGGCGGGCGGGGTGGAAGGCGGCGCCGTGTCCGCCGGAATCCTTGCTCGCCAGCACAAGCGCAAACGCTCCCGTTACTCTTTCCACTACATCATTCTCCTGCACTTCTCCATTGCATTTGCTTGCAAATTCTACCTTGTTTCTGATTGGCAAAATCTACCTTGTTTCTGTTTCTTGAAAATCTATCTACCTGATTTGTTTCGTCTGGCTTGAAAAACGTGCGTCAAGTTAATGGATTTTGCGCTATCATCATTTTAATTAGAGTCTTTTCATAAACAAGGTCAATGCTCAGCTTCATTTTGTCTTTTCCTTCCACAGGATTGACTTCGGTGCAGGGCATACTAAGAATAATGCTGGTGAGGGTAGAAAAAGCGGCCAAGTTGAGCGGCGCGTGACTTTTAATCAAGGGCGGTGCAGAAGGCAGTGAGAGGGCTGTGAGAAATCAGCTTTTGTGCAGAGGGGAGCAGCTTTTCTGCGCCCGCCCATTTCCAGCCCTGGTCCTCTCATGTTTCCCATCCAGCTCTTAGTGCCACTCCTCCTCCCTCCTTCCTTCTTCCGCCTACCAGCTCAGGCTCAGGAGTCACTAATTGATTCCTCCCGCCAACCCCTGCAGCCGTTGTTGGGCTCGGAATATATAGCCTAAACTCCGCTGCCACCACTACGACGAAGCTTGATAGTGGGAGCAGAATGATTAATCACTGAGGGCCCGTGAATTCATGATTGCCGCCTTCCCCTTCGCGCTGTTGTTGGCCCTTCCATTGCCGCCTTTATTATCCGCCCTGCCCCTTCTAATCAGCCGATAACTGCTTCCTCGCCACTCTTTTTACCCTTCGCACCCGTCGCAGGCCAGACCGGACTAGGCAGAAACAGCATTCCTCCGTTCTTCTCCAGCTAGCCTTTTGGCGCCTGTGAAAATATATAGGCTTAGAGAGAACAAACGAGACCCCAGGGAAGCCTAGGGGGCTCCCTATTTCAGTCAAGCTGTCCTCAGCAAAGAGCTCCCGAAAACGTCTGCCTTCTCTCTCTGCCAGGCGCGGGGTGGGGGCGACGAAATGAAGCCGCCTGGCCCCAATCCCAGTTTTGCGGCTTCAAAGTAAGCTCGCCAACTCCCTGGAGAGGATGGGGCCAGGGCCAGACTTTCGCCAAGCCTCCTCACTGCCTCCACTACTTCGACATCCCCTATCCCTTCTTTTCTCCCCCTCTTCTTTTCTCCCCCCATACCCAGGCCCTCGATATGAGCGGAGGACAAGAAAGATATAGACGCAGTAATGATAGGCCCTGCCTAGCCTATTTGGCCTCAGCAGCCTGCGGCGTATTTGCTGCTGGCATGTCGTAACGAGTTCTCTGCCGCCCTGTTGAGCACCGATGGCCTATAGCTGATACCTGCCCTGCCCCTCTCTTTTATGCCCCCCCCAACCCCTCTAGGGCAAGCGAGGACATCTGTGCTTCCAAACATCCTCTCCCCCTACGCACCAATGCTAGGCCCGCACTGGGAGCATGCGGAGTCGCTGAGACGCGGTGGAAGAGGAGAGCACTTGGCCATGGGCACTGCCGGCGCCGGCCTCACCTACCACCTCCTTCAGCTCCACTACAAACGCACCTTCCCCTTCCAGCCCCCTTTCCTGCCCTCTGCGCATCCTGCCTTCGGCTAGTCCCCTTTTCCTGCGCCTAGTCCTCACCCGCAATCGCCATCTCCGCATCTCAGATCCAGCCTAGGGGAATGGGGCTTCCTTTTTGTGCGCTGGCAAAGTTTCAAGGAAAAAGAAAAAATGACTGCTGCCTCATTTCCCGGCACTTCATCTGAACGACTGAAGGCTGTCGGCTTCCTGAGCGCCATCCTAGGCTGGTCCCGCCTGCTTTATGTCTCCAAGAGAGCATTGCAGTGCTATTTTCCTTGCCTGACGGCAGGCGGTCAATCAATGAGTGGGCGGCGTGGTAGAGAGGAAGACTGGTGCTGTGCTCTGCGGTTGAGGGGTGGACTTTGAGGCGGGGGTTGGATTTCGCGCGCGGCACTGGCGATATCCCGCCAAGAGCTCCTCTCCATCCCTGTGCCCTTGCTCATAGCGGCCACTCCAGTCCTGTTTGCCTTCCTGAGTAGCTTTCACGCTCAACCCCCTACTGCTCACTGGGGGGTGCCAGGCATGAGGGAGGGCGGGGATAAGCTCCTCTATGACATCGGCTCCAAGGAGGCGCTCTGGCTCCCTCGCCCGCCCCGCCCCGTGGACCTGGACGCCTTCATCGTCGCCCTCGAGGTCATCAAGCAGTTGGGTAGGTTCTTCCTGTTTGAGGTAGGGAGGGAGGCTATGCAAGGGTGTGGAGGAAAGAGGCAGGGCGGTGGAGAGGAAGCTGAAGATGCGAGGATGGAGTTAGTGGGGGTGTGGGGGAGCGGAAAATGCACCTAGAAGCCCTTGCTTGAGGGCGGCAGCGGCCCATTTGCCTGCAGAAAAGAGCCGGGGAGAGCGCTACGAGAGAGGCAGGGCTTATCATACATGAAAAGGCAGAGGGGGCAGTAGGGAGGGAGGGGAGAGGGAAGGGAGAGTACATGGAAGCCCTTCTCTATGGCGCTCCACTAATGCCAATTTAGTCATCAAAGCGGCTTGATTGGCAGTTGCTCTGCCCTGCCCTGGCCTGCCCATAAGGCGGTATCAGGAGTGCTGGTGGAGGATTGGAGGGAGGGAGGCTCGTAGCACTTGATGGCCTAGTGCTTTTTACGAGCAGAAGAGGCTGGCATGCTGCACGCGGAGGCGCCCAACTTTGCGCCCTCCCCCATCCGCTCCCCGCACAAGCCCCTGCCCAAGCCCCCGGCCCCTCGCTACTCTGCCCTCACCGCCGCCATGTTCGTCGCCGACCCCGTCCCCATCCTTCTTCGCAAGCCCCTCAACATCAAACGAGATGGTTACGCCATCGCCCATAGCTTTACTATCACCACTGCGCCTCTCTTCAATGGGACATTGGCGCCTATGCTTTTACAATATTGGTGTTAATTTGAATCTTCTTAACCTTAGCCTTTTTAGGCTGTTTGTCAGTTCGAAAATTGACCTATTCTGGCTATAGGCTTTTTTCGAGGTCAAACCATAAAGCAAAAATAATTGTCAAAATTTATGAACAAATGAGCAATATTTTCAAAATTATGGATTTTAAAATTTAGAAGTTGTTGGCGTTTTCGATCAGTGTTCTGAGATGGGTTTGTTTTGTTCCTGTCAGATGGGTGAGGGACCAATGAATTAGATGCAGGCATCATTTGGCTCTCCAAATGGAAAAAATTTTAAGAATTGTATTTTGCATTCATCTTTTCTAATTTTGGAAATTCTATTTTTTTGGTTGTTTCATTTTTTACCCTCTTGTTCATATTTCCATTTCGCATAGCATGAGAATAGAAGTAAGGAAATTTTATTTTGATCGCTTGTGTCAGAACACATCAAACGAGATGGTTACGCCATCGCCCATAGCTTTACTATCACCACTGCGCCTCTCTTCAATGGGACATTGGCGCCTATGCTTTTACAATATTGGTGTTAATTTGAATCTTCTTAACCTTAGCCTTTTTAGGCTGTTTGTCTGTTCGAAAATTGACCTATTCTGGCTATAGGCTTTTTTCGAGGTCAAACCATAAAGCAAAAATAATTGTCAAAATTTATGAACAAATGAGCAATATTTTCAAAATTATGGATTTTAAAATTTTAGTCATAAAATTAACATACATAGTCCAATTTTGGATTTTCAGCATTGAATAATAGTAAAATTTAGAAGTTGTTGGCGTTTTCGATCTGTGTTCTGAGATGGGTTTGTTTTGTTCCTGTCAGATGGGTGAGGGACCAATGAATTAGATGCAGGCATCATTTGGCTCTCCAAATGGAAAAAATTTTAAGAATTGTATTTTGCATTCATCTTTTCTAATTTTGGAAATTCTATTTTTTTGGTTGTTTCATTTTTTACCCTCTTGTTCATATTTCCATTTCGCATAGCATGAGAATAGAAGTAAGGAAATTTTATTTTGATCGCTTGTGTCAGAACACATTTCTCAAATTCCAATTTAAATTAACAATATGGAGCAAAAATAACACAAAAGTATTGGAACTGGAGAATAGAACTTTATATAGGTATATATTATTCAGTCATACCCTGTGAAAATATGACTTTTGAGTCGTTTTCAAATCTAATTATGTAACCCTGTCAAACATCACAGATTTTTAATGCGCTAAATACAAAAAAAACCAAAAAAGAGCAACGATTATTAAGTTACAAGAATTCTCTTACTGCGTTCTCTCATAGGCTGCAAGGGATTAGGACATTTTCTGAGCTGGTTGTCCGGAAAATTAGAATGAAGCATGCAGTAGGAATCGGCGCGGAAGACTTGTTGCCAAAGCGCTGGCCTCTGCTAAGTGAAGGCGGCTAGTGGTGGGAAGTGGGTGGGGGTAGGTTGGTGGTTGTATGTGGGAGGCTGGGAGGCAAAGTTGGTGGCGCCGTGGGAGGAGTAAAAAAGGGGCGCGGTGGTCCCAGAGAAGGAGGCGTCCTCACCCTCCGCGCCGTCTAATCGCATTGATTGCGTCGCGCTCTTTCCTCCTGCCGGCCTGTCCAGCCCGGCGGAAGCCTTATGCGCTCGCAAATAAAACCCCACTCTCGCCTCTGCGCTGCATATTTGCGGCACTTCGATTGAAGAGCTTACGAGGCCTTCTGGCAACAGTCGTCAGGCTAGCTGCCCCAACCGCCCGTTTGTCAGCCCGTCCTGAGCCATCCCATTCCCTGCCTACCTTGCACACGCGGCTCCTATTGATTGGCCCGCCCGCAGACCAGGCCCGCCTGTCTTCCAAACGGCCTTATTGTAACTGACAAGGGGCCTTGAGAGAAGATGCCCGGCAAAAAAGGCGGGAACTAGGGGGGCAAAGCCTCGCGCATGGAATGGCCATGGAAGGAGGAGGATCTTATTTTCCCCCTCTTCCCCAGACAGACAGCTGGGGCAGGAGGCTCTCTCTAGCGCTAGGAGAGGCGCGCGTCTAGGGCGGAAGACAGAGTGAGTGTTGTCTGGCGAAGAGGTGGATGGCGATCTCCGCCTATGCAGCGCATGCTGCGGAGGCCTTCGTGACCAAGGACTACTGGTACCACTGGGAGCCTCGTAAGCCTTCTATTCTCCTTCCTCCAGAAAGAGGGACCAGTTTCCGCCCTTCTAGGGGCTGCTCCTCTGTGTAGGGGGGCATTTGAGATGAAGTGTGAGTGTGTGGGCGGACGGGTCTATTCTTGCAGAGCGCGGGGGAGTGCGATGGGAGGAGGTGCCACTGGAGGGGGAGCGGGGGGCGGAGGGGGCCGCAGGCGACGAGGAACAGGAGCCCACCACCTTCAAGGGCCGCTTCAAGAAGGTTTCTACCATCCTTCGCCCCAGCCCCCAGCCCAGCGCACACCTCAGCTGCCTGTAAAAGAACTCCACCCCCTCACACGTCCTCCGCCGCCCGGGGAACCGGCCTCTCTCCCTCCAAGGAGGGGGGCCTCTGGAGCTCAAGTGGAGCTGCACAGCGCCCTCCCCCGCCCCCTCCTCCCTCAGACCCCCGCCCCCTCCTCAGCCCCACCACCCGACCCTGCCACAATCCCACAATGCCCCTCCAGCCCCCTCCAGCCCAGCAGACATGGCGGAAGCCAACTGGGAACAACTATTGGAAGATGAGCAGCAGGCCTTGGCCCAGCTCCTACAAACGCAGCCCCGTCCGCAGCCCGCCAATCCCCTGCTCAGGGTTCCCTTCCACTCACCTTGTTCATATTCCAGCAGGGCCTCCGCCATTTATTGCCCACCCCTTTCTTTATGTCGTGAGTGGGTATTTTCCGCCAAGATGAGAAGGAAGGGGTTAGGTGAGGGCAGGATGAAGCGGCTGGAGAGGAGCCTAATTCCATTAGGCAGTCCAGTGAGAGATTCCTTGGTAGAGAGCCTTAGATCGGTTGGTAGACTAGTAGGCCAAGGAATATGTTTGCGCCTCCCACGCTCAACCCTCCTTACCCCTTTGACAGGCAACTCAAAGACGCCTACTCCATCCTACAGGTTCCCCGCTGGTCCTCTTTGCTTCCACTTTCTTCCCTTTCATCAACCTATAGGGGCGGAAGAGCAACACTTTGCAGGGCTTGAAAATAATCCTCCCTCATGTCGGCCTTACAACGCTGCTGCTCTCCTACATCGGAGCAGGGGCCGCCATCTTTCAGTGGCTGGAAACCTCGGTGGAGCTGGACAAGAGAACGCAGAAAGTTATCCCTCTCATTCAATCCCTCCTCATCCACCAACACCGGCCCTTATTGAGGCGGAGTTGATAGCAGACCTGTACAAGCAGATCGTCAACTCCAGCATCAGTCTCTGCGGCTCCTCTCGCGAACAGGTATGGCTTGATGAGGCTTGATGAGGAAGGAAGGGTTGTAGGAAGGAATGAGGGGTGTTGTCAGACAGCAGAATCGTTGGTGTGGTACTTGCGGAACCTGAGCATGGCGCACGAGTACGACGAGCGGTTCACGGACACCAAGCAGCTCTGGCAACCCATCGACGGCAACATCACCTCCCGATGGACGTTTCAGGCCGCCGTCCTCTACGCCCTCACCGTCATCACCACCACAGGCCAGCCTTCTTCTACTCTTCTTCTTTTGCCCTGCCTTCATCTCCACCTCTCTGTCAGGCTATGACCACATAACGCCGTTGACGGACGAGGGCCGCCTGTTCACGGTCTTCTTCGGCCTCTTCGGGATCCCGCTCATGTTCATCACCGCCGCGGACATCGGCAAGTTCCTCTCCGAGTGCGTCACCACCGCCTACGCCAAAATCGTGGACTTTCAGGACACCTTCAAGGCATTCCATCCTCCTTGCTCCATAGGATGAATGAAGGCTGTTGTGATGTAGGCCAAAATTTGTGTCCCGATAGCCCGCTGGTGTCGACGGAAGCGAAGTGGCGAGACGCTGGCGGATGCGCCGAACGGAGACCTGAGAGGGGCCGGAGTGTCCATGGAGCTGGAGGAGTTGTCCAGGATCCAGCTCCCCATCTTCGCCTACTTCGGCCTCATCCTCGGCTACTGCGCCATAGGCGGCCTTCTTTTCACTACCGTTCCTCCCTTTCTCTTGAGGCGGGAGGCTTGGAAGGAAGGGAATGGACTGCAGTGGGAGATGGGGCCCATCTGGTCCTTCATACACGGGTTCTTCTTCTCCTTCAACACCATCACCACCATCGGACTGGGCAACATCCGCGTGGAGAACTTCGGCTACCTGGTGATGATCGTGTGCTACGTGATCGTGGGTCTGGCGGTGATCACGATGTGCGTGGACCTGGCCTCCAGCCAGCTCAAAGTCTTCTTCACCAAGCTCCACTACTTCGGCCGCAAGTTCCGTGGCGCCGCGGCCTTCATGCAGATGTCCGACGACATCAAGGAGGCCATGAAGATCATCCAGGCACTCAAGAAAACCCGCGCCTCCAAGGCCGGCGGCATCACCCTGGAGGACATCAAGCAGTTCCTGGAGATCGAGCAGCAGTACTCCGACCAGCCCTTCGTCCCTCGCAACATCAACTTCCTCCGATGGGTGGACGACGAGGAGGCATCCTCTGCCCGCTCCGGCTCCCTCTCACACTCCCTCAAACACGTCTCCTCCGACCCCGCCCTCCACATCTGACACTCCACTCGCCTCCCCTGCCGCCCTAGTCGACTCTCGCCAAAGCTGCCCGACTCTTCTTGCTCCATCCTCTCTCTCCTCTTCCTTCCGCCTATCTCAGGGCTTTCGGTTGTCTTCTCTCCCTTCTGCTGGACTCAAGCTGCGACCATGCTCTGCTCTCTGGCTGCCAAAGCAATGCAATGCGCCCTCCTTCTGTGTGACTGAGGGGGGCCCAGACGCCTCTGAAAGCTAGGCGAAGATTGTTCTCTCCGGCTTTGTCTGTCTGTACCAATCGGTGACTCTGACTACGACCGCCTCACTGCTTCACTCCAATCCTACCACTGTGTTACTGCACTTCCTTTCCCTTCTCTTCCTCCATTCTGTTACCAGCTGGAAGTTTTCAGTGATATTTCTATAAGCACTTGTCAGCATGCACAGTTTTCATTCAGTACAAAGACAGCGTGAAAAAGAGGCAGAATAAATATTGGAAACCTTGTAAGCAGCTATTGCACAAGACAGAGGATAAAGATTGCACAGAAGTTATCCGTTCTAGCTAGAAGAACCTTGAAAAGCGCAGCGCGCAAATGCCACACGAAGCAGGGCAATAGTAATTCATGAAACCTGCAAACTACTCTTTACCACTCCTTTATTTCGAGGCTTCCATAAAAATACCCGGATTTTTGGTGCACTCGCCTTGTTGAGCCCAAAAGGTGCAGTGAATGTTCAAATTTTCGCATTCTGAAAATCGATTGCTCATACTCTCCAGCCCGGTAATCTGTAAAGCCAACCTGCACGAAATTGGGGTGAAATGAGTGTGGCAGGGGTGCAGCCGCAGCATTCGCAGGACTTCTGGCAGTGTATCTTCATCCAGAATGGATTCTCGCTGCACTCCCCTTCAAATGAGCCAGTTGCATGGGTGTTGAGAAGAAATGTGATGTGTAAATGGGACCCTGGAAAGCCCAGACGCGACAGTTGAGGGGCTCCGCATCAGCGCAGCCCAGCAGTGGTGGTGGGGCTGGCGCATTCGCAGTGCTTGGCTCCAGCTGGCAATCCCAGATGCACTAGGCTTTCAGTTCAGTGCTTTGCTGATACTCTACATAGGTTTATGAAATATTAAGAGTTTGAAATGATGGAAGAAAGGAGAGAGAATGAGAGGAGGGCAAAAGCAAACGCTGCGCTTTGCCAGGGTCTGGTGGGGGATGGCGGGTATGCCGGCGGAGGGGAGGACAAGGGCGCTGGGTACTGGCGTGGGCCCAGTACGAAGCGGAGTGGGGACATGGCGCGTTTTGTGCCCCACTGTTGCTGCCACCGGGGAGCTCTGCTTCAGCGACAGCAGCCGCGATACTTGCTCTGAAATGGAGCTGCTCTCTGTCAGGCCAGAGAAGGTGATAGAGAAGACGACTGTAGCGAAGTGCGAGGGTGCACTGGGCTGGTGGGACGCAGGCGGAGTCTGGCACCAGAGGGTCGCTAAGCACGAGCCCTGGCCGGCAGAAACAGCCTCTCACGCAGCGCGGCTTGCAGGGGCGCAGCAGCTGACACACCATTTGCTCACTCGGGGAGGCAGAGAGAAGGAGGGAGGGTTTGCAGAAAAAGGAGAAGCAACCTGATTGCAGGCCGGTGGGCAAGCAGAGCCACAGATCTGGAACTCTTTGGCGGGATCAGCGCATGAACTGCAGCCAATTACATACTCAGAAGAGGAGCCATGGGGATAGGCTTACCTGAGCTTGTCCTGAAGAGGCTTTGGGGTGCTGGCGGGTGGCTGAAGCGTGGGCCGCCGGCGAAAAGGTGGCGTAGGGGGAGGGATTCGTGCCGACAGAACAGCTGGCGCCACAGCACCCGAGGCGAACATCTTTCCAGTCGTCCGCCGAGTAGTGCTGGGAGTCGTAGTTGGAACTTTGAAGGTGGTAGTTGGAATTTTGCTGCTCGTTTTGGGCACTGCATTGACTAGATTACTCCCAAAAAGAAGTAGAAAAGATTGATGGTGAAAAGAGACTAATAGCGCAGCACTTGGCGAAGGAGGCGGTGGCCTGCAAACATCGGAAGCCTAGGGGGCAGGCAAGACTGTCGCAGTCGTCGCCGAAGAAGGCCTCCTTGAAATTCCCATTGAAAGGAGCGTAGGCGGGCGACCCATCCGGGCACTGGCTCGCAAAGGCCAGCCCGTACTCCTCTGTCAGTCCATCCATACTCTGCTCCCGGATCGGTGGGAGGGGAAATGAAGACTGACGCTGGGTGCTGGCGTTGCAGCAGGAGGCAAAGCGCCAGCCCTGGGCACAGATCCAGCCCTGGGGGCAGGCCAGGGCGTCGCAGCTGGCGCCTACGCGGGTGCCCCCACCCGCCTCCCGATACGGCGCCGCACCGCCGAAGCACACCGGACCATCCTCTGCAAGCATATCCTCACTAAAGAGAGCTCTCTAGGGGTTGAAGGAGGGGAGACGAGGGGCGCAGTGGTGGTGGCAGTCGGTGCGGGAGGGGAAGCGATTGGCGTTCCCGCCGCAGCCGCTGTAGGAGAAGGCCAGGCACTGCTTCTTCGCGGAGTTCCAGTACCTGCAAGCTAGACTTGGCCTTTTTACTGCAGGCTTATTGGTTGAGAAAGAAGCCATTGTGAAATGGGGCTTTTGTTGTCCGGTCCACTGCACTGGCCTGCATCTCTGGGCAGGTCGCAGGGGTTGCCTGAACATTGGACCTATTGCAAAGAACGGGGGAACTCAGTTTTCAAGTTCAAAACCATTTGTAGTAGTTTCTGGAGGAGTCGTTGTGGTTATAAGTGCACTAGTTGTAGTTGTAGGTGTTGTAGTAGTTGGAGTCGTTGTTGTAGTTGAAGCTGTTGGTGTTGTAGAAGCTGAAGCTGAAGTAGAGGTGCTGGGCTTGGTCATTAGAGACACGGCGGCTGCAGTATCCACCAGCTCTTCAATATCCTATCAGTCACAAAAAAGCCATGCTGCCCATAAAGGTCTAGCCATCGTTGAAAATGACAGATTTCGGTCCCTTTGGAATAGAGTCGAGGACCGGCAAGGCCACTTCAATCAATTATCTGTTTGCAATAGCCAATAATGCTGCAGCAAGAGGTTTGTACGGTTTCCTAGATTGGCGAATCGCCCCAGGGTCTGGTTCAGCTGGAGCAGAAGCTCTCGCAGACTGCCCGTTGCACCTTGGCTTACAATGTAGTCTTCCACGGCAGCTGCTGCTTTCCCGCCCCTGTGAGGAGCAGCAGGGCAGTGCTGGCGGAGAAGGCAGGCGGAGTGCTGCTGGTCAGACTGGAGGTGGAGGTAAGGCGGGCGGCAGTAGCAGCCTGGAAGGTTGGAAAGTGAGAAGGGGAGATGTGAGGGAAGAGAGTATATGCCAGGAAGGCCGACGACGCAGCCGACATCGGAGCAGGACCGCCCGCAGGTGCTTCCGTAGCTCAGGTACTCCTCAATCAATTCGCTTTTACTTCCAGTATGCTGGTCAAGGAAGCGGACGAGATGGAATGGAAAAGGTGAGAAGCAATGGTTTGCATTTGATGGATTGCGAAGGGAATAGAATCAAATCGCATTTGGCCAAAAGTTTCAATATTGAACTACAACATATTTTCTAATTCTCTTTATTGGTCAAACTACATAATTGCAGAATCAGAAGTGTGCTGGGAAGAGATGGGTGGAAAAGAGTACCTTTCGGGGATCATCGCAGGGAATGCGGGCGGGTGGAAGGAGACTGTCAGGCTGGCTGACCAGAACGAAGCTTTCCAGAGCCTCCAGCGCAGTGCTATCCTCTTTCAATGCTTTCGCACTTTCCTCTTCTTTACCGTCCTCCTTTACTTTGAGCCCCTGCTTCAGCTCCACTTCTACTTTCTCGGTCTGCTCTTCTGATGACTTCCCCTTTGGCTCCAGCGCAACCATTCCCACCACGGTCTTCACCATCTTCCTTTCAGTTTTCTGTTCTATCTCTTTCGAGTGGTTCGTTTCCGACTTCGTCTGGTCCTCCATCTCCATTTCGTCCTCCTTCGCCCCATTCTTCTCCATCAGATCTTTCTCTTCTGGTAGCAGCTCCGGTTTCGGCTCAGGCTGAGGTTCTGAGTGAGGCTCAGGTTGAGATTCTGGTTGTGGCTCGGATTGAGGTCCTGGTTGTAGCTCGGGTTGAGGTTCCGGTTGTGGCTCGGGTTGAGGTTGTGGTTGTAGCTCTGGTTCCGGCTCTGGTTCGTTTTTTGGTTGATTCTCGGATTGTGGCTCCGGTTGTGGCTCTACTTGCGGCTCCGGTTGTGGCTCTACTTGCGGCTCCGGTTGTGGCTCCGACAGAGGAGGGAGAGTAGGCGGATGTCTGGGCAGAAGCAGAGCGGTCTGATTGACCGTGTCGATGCGGAGGTCGAAGGACTGCTTCAGCTGCGGCAGAGGCGGGATCTTCTCCAGCTTGGGGATGGCCGGAGCGAGTGGGCGTTGCTCTTCACCAGATGTGGATGCTGCCTTTTCCTGCTGCTGGGAAAACTCCAAGTAGCTGTAGTAGGACGAATAGTCCAGAACAGCATCAGTTGTATTGTCAGCTGTAACAACATCGTCTCTGGCTTCAATCCAAAAAGTGCTAGGATTCTTACCAGAAGAAGGATGAGCAGTTGTAGAGGCAGTGGTTGGGGTTGCTGAAGTGGTGGGAAGGGGCGCTATGGAGCGTTGGCGGGTAAGCGAAAGCGGCAAAAGCGGCGGCAGATTGGCCACACTGCGCCTTAGCTGATCCTCAGTATCCACTCAAACAACCCCCATGTCTAGATAGCTCTGATTCTGAAGGAAGACAAGCCTCACCGGTGTATGAATTGATAGGGACTAGGGGGCCGTAACAGGTCTGACGCCAGTCAGCCATCATGAAAGGCTGGATGTAGGCCAGGAAATTGGCCAGCGGGCACCACTCCACCGCCGCTCCCTCCACCACGCAGGTGCCGCCCAAGCCTGGGCTTTCAGGGCTTTTGAGAGGAGAAGGTGGGGATGTGAGGATTGATTACGGGCAAAGAAGACGGCCTGTTCACTGGGCCTCGGCTGTTGCAGGAGTAGTAGGAGGCGGACTTGGGCCTGGTCTTTGTCGCCGGGCTGGCGACGGAGTTCTAGTAGGAAGCCTGAGCCAGGCGGCAGGTCCTCCACCTCGGACTGGCCCAACAGCTGCAGGACGGAAAGCACACTCTCCAGGTTCTGCAAACTCCTAGGTTAGGGTAGGTTGGCCTGGTTGGGGAGGATGACGGAGGAGTAGATGTGCATTCGCTGGCGCGGCAGGATGCCGCGGTACTTCTTGGCCAGCGTTTCGCCCAGGTGATTCAGCCAATGGCCTACAAATGTGGGGAAGGTGTAAGAGCAGCAGAGAGGCTGAGAAGGATAAGCTGACCGGCAGTAAGAACACGACAGGCAGGCTGAGTGGCACAGAAGCGTTCGCGGACACCGGCGAAGGCGAGGATCCGCTCCAGCAGAGACTCCTGGCTGAGGTCCTCCAGGCTTCGGTTGCCCAGCCAGCCAGGCATCTCCAGGCCAAGGTCACGCTGCAGGGAGAGGCCGTTGAAGAAGTAAAGGAGGAAGGATGGAGGGAGACGATGTTGCGGAGGTTGTCGGCCAGGTCGGCCAGCTCCACGAGGGAGGCGTTCCAGGCCAGCTGCTTGCGGAGGAAGGCGACGAGGTCGGCGTTGTCGCGGTGGAGGGCGGCGAGGGTGGGCGCCGCGTCCGTCTTTATCGGGTCCCAGATGGCCTTCGCTCCGGGACAGTTCAGGTGGCTCATCCACAGTAGCTGCAGCCAACTCTTTTCATACCATCCATCTCTAATCCCTCTTAAGCCCTCGCTCCAGAGGCGTAGGAAGAGTAATGCGGTCTGCAAAGCGGGAAAAGGAGAAGAGGAACAGGATCATAGACGGTGTTGTGAATGGGCTGCCAGTGTAGGTCGGAGTGCCACTTGGCCCAGCCACTGGGAGGGTAGAGGCCGGCCATCAGCGTTTGCAGCGTCTGCTGAGCTGAGGCTTCACTCGAGCTCCACGTTTGTGTCTCAACATTTCCCCCTCGCCCCTTTTCAGTCCATGCGGGCAGGATCGAACCTCTTCTTCACTGAAGAAGTCGGGCAAAAGATGGGCGTAGCGCTGACGCAGAGCTAGACCCAATTCATAGGCCTCTTGCTTCCCTATCTTCAAGCCTAGGCTGATGTTTGGGCTGGAAAATAGGTGGGCAGGAGGAGGAGGACATGGTTGAGGTTGGCGGGTCCCTCCTGACCCCATTTGCCTGCGTTGGGATCGTGGGGCAGGAACTGGGCCGGGTTCCGAGTCCCCGATCGAATGCCCTTGGAAATGAGGCTAGAAAGCCCGGTCTAAGCCAAGGTAGTCAGTACCACAAGCACAAGCTCCACGTCCTCTGCATCGTCCACAGACGCAGCACAGACTGGAAGTAGGAGAGCAGCTAGCAGGGGCAGCATGGTCAAGACCCTTGCAAGTGAGCCAGCACCATTCACCGCGCATTGAAGGGGGTGATAATGAGGCAGTAAAAGAAAAAGGTCATCGCGCGTCCTACTCCACGGAGGGCGGCGGGATATCATCAACTGTGGACGTCAATAAAGCAATCAGGTGAAGGTGGGTGGTGGTGTAAGAGAGCGGCTATTGTGGCCGAAAAAAAGCTGGCCGCATGCAGCGAGGACCTGCATCTGGGGATCTATGGAGGTGGGCTGGGGAAGAGGAGGGGCGAAGAGAAGAGTGTAGCCTGTTTCACAGCCACTGCCTGTCGGCGGGGGTGTGCATCGCTGCAGTTCACATGGCTCACGGCAAATGGCCGGGATATGATGTGCGATGATGAGGTGATAAGCAGTCCATGTTGTTCGATGTGGATGGAGCCTGCTCTTTGGCGAGTGGTATGAAACCGAAAAGCTGTTTGCTTCTTTTTGAATGAAGCTTTGGTAAGCTTTAAAATTAATTTGCATATGGACCATAAATAATTAGGGTCTGTCTCTGGTCAAAGAAAGAGCGCAACGTGGATAAAAAAAGAATTTCTCGCTCAAGATTGCAAATTGCGCCGACAGAAATGACGCTCCCGCATTTGTCAATGACGAGTGATGCATTGCGATAGGTGGCAAAAAGGCCGCACATGAAAGTGAGGTGTCAACAAAAATCATTGACTGAGGCGATGGTTGGGGAAGGCGGCGGTGGCCAGTTGACTGAAGGCCTCCATGAGGCTGGCCGTGCGGTCCGTGAACTGATCCTTGCCGCGATGGCGACTCTCCGAATGCCTCTGCCGCTCCTCTCCAGACGCCACCTTCTGGCCGCACACGCACTCAAAGCGAGCCTGCAAACCAAATTTATTCAATTCCAAATTGAGCAAAGATATTGGCGAATAAAGATGAAAGAGGCAAGAGGAGAGGATCAAGGGACCTTTCCATCCTCGGCCAGATGTTGCCAGATATGGCTAGCCAGAGCAGTTGGGGCTACTGGCTGGGAGCATTTGGCGCAGGTTTCTAGGCCCTCCATCTCTTCCTCTGCCTCCTCTACCTCCTCTGCTTCCTCCTCCGCCTCCTCCCCTTCCTCCTCCTCCGACTGTTCAACCACACTTTTCTCATTCCATTGCTACTGTGGGAAGGGAAAGTCTCACAGGAGCCTTCTCCTCAGCACCGGCGGGAACAAAGAAGGCCTCCAGCTTGGCCGCCATCTCTGCTCGCATTTCAGCCCTTCTATCCGTGTACTCAGCCTAGGGTTTGGGAGATGTTGAGGGGGCGGAAGTTGAGGGTTTGGGAGAGAGTAGGAGAACCTCATTGCCGGGCCCGTGGGCCTGTAGCAGGTGCTGGGTGATGGGTGGTGTGTACCAGGGTGCCTTGAAGTCGCAGAGGCCGCAGGCCAGGGCCTCTGGATTCCAGTGGTGGCGGAGGATGTGATCCCTCCGATGATCCCGGCTCGACTGCCTCCCGCACTCACGACACACCATCTTCGTGTTGGGCGGCATGGCCGGGTGGCGACGCTTTCGGCCTCGCCGCTGCTGGGATGGAGACGCTTTCGGCCTCGCCCTCTCTTCCTCCTCTTGAGCAGGGCTGGCCGGAGTCTCCGCTTCCTCAGCCTCTTCCAAATCTCTCACTGCCTGTACCAGCCCAACTCTGCTTCCAAGTCAATGAAAAGTGGAAGGGTTGACATGAGGGAAGCATTTGCGATGGGCCTCACTCAGGAGGCCAGGCTGAGCCTCGTCAAAGGCGGGGTCGGTGTCGCGAGCGTGCTCGATGGTGTGGAGGCGGCGCAGCTGTTGGTTGCTGACCATAGCAGAGCAAAGGGCGCAGGTGGTGACGAGCTTGCGGCGGGCCCATTTGGCGCAGATGGCGACTTTAGGCGCAGGAGCTTCCGGAGCCTCCACTACCGCTCCACCGGGAGTGGAGAGATAGCCGGAGTCCTGCTCCGCCATGCTGCTGGTGTCCAGGCCGCTGTAGATGGGCCGCGGGGCGTTGGCCGAAGGAGCCGACGGCGGTGGAGGCGGTGGAGGAGATGAGGGACTGGCAAACGGCGTCTCCTGCGTAGGCGCCGGAGTGCTGGGCGGTGGGGCTCGGAATGGGCTCTTCTTTGCTGCCGCTGGCTCTGGACTCCGGATTGTGACGAGACTGGGGCGACTGAGAGGGCTGGACGAAGGCTCGGAGGGCTGCGGTGATGCAGTGGGAGTGGAGGGAGGCTGGGCTGGGCTGGTGGACTTTGCGATGATGGAGTCGAGGGCGGCCTCGTTGATAGCTGCAAACAGTAAAAGTCAAAAGCGGTAGAAGCAAATTTAGTAAACCTTGCAGGTCCTCGATGACGCAGACAGGGAGGGCGGGGTGCTGGCGGCGGGCGTGGAGGAGGACGTCGTCGCGGGAGTAGCAGAGGGTGGGGGAGTCCGCGTCGGCGCAGTGGCCGCAGGCGAAGGGTCGATACCTGAGGTGGTCCCGTCGCACATGTTTGTCTGAAAGCTGGAATTGATAGGTGATGGTTTGGACACAATGGATGAGGACCTAGGTCGAGCTTTGGAAAGGGCTTTTGGCAGGCAGCGCAGGTGACGGGAGAACCGCGATGACTAGAGGCTATGATCTGACTGATCAGGTAGGCCTGAGGATTGATCATTTCCACCGTTTAGCTGCACGATGAAGCGATGGTGAGGTATGCGGATTAAGATTCATGTTTAGATTGAGTACAAATTTTAATGTGTTTGTTGATCGTATCTTCTGAGTATTTTGTCTTTGTGTGTTGATGAAATTGACTGGCTTAATTTTCTTGCAAACAAATTCTCACGCAGCATTCGAAACTGAAAGAAAGCAGCAGGAAACACTGTTTACAAAAGAAATAAATGAAATATGAAGCCATGAAATGCATCACATGTCAATGTTCAACCGATCAGTACTTTTATCACGAATTGAATAACTCCCAAATAACGAAAGAGCGCGATTGGAACATTGGCGAAAGCAACTCCATCCTTACATGGCTTGTTCAATGCTGACCGCATCTATTAAAATTATGCGATATCAAAGATAAATATTTGAGGCCGAAATTGACAAGTTTAACTTCAGAGATCACGAAATTATAATAGGAAATATATAGCTCTGTCAAGGATGGGCGTCCCCGCGTTCAAGATAAAAATACCATTTGTGGAAAGAATAATGCCACTAATGGCTTTAGATAGGGGGGGAAGGAGAGCTACAGCTGACGTCCAAGCTGAAGACCTTCGAGTCGGATCTCAGTGGAGCGAGGAGAGGAATCGCTGGGGTGGCCAAGATCTGCCTCCCAGCCCAGACCCCCGGAGGTGCTCTGAAATATTTCTCCTTACTCCTAATACTCGCACATCATTCGCAAGCCGGGGATTAGGTTATACTGCTAGACTTGGCTGGTGCTGACGTCCACGAAACAGTAGTAATTGTTGATTAGCTTTTTACTCTGCTTCTGCGATGCGGCACATTGGAATCGGTGAGAATAAAGAAGAACGTCACCAGGCTACGGCCAAGTATTCGGCTAAGATTAATTAAAACTCCTCCCACCTTGCTAGTTCTCCACCGATGAAGTCCTATCAGTATGGCTTAGATTTCATGTTCCTCCCCAGCCTAGCGACGAGAAGAAAAGGCGCACATAGGAAGAGGGCGGAGGGAGGATGAGCGAAGAAACGGAGGGTGAGGAGCAGCTTTAGACGATCTGACCCTGCAATCGATCACTACACCAATTTCTCTTCCCATCATGCCTCGGCCACAACAACGTCACCGCTAAGCTCAAAAGCACCCCTCAAACTTAACTGGAAACCCAGTGTCGTGTGTAGGCGAAAAGCAAGCAGTGCATGAAGGTGATGAGGGGATAGGAGGCAGGGCAGTGAAGGGATGGATGCAGAGCATGAAAATAGCCAACCCGGGTGAGATCCGGAGTGGTGAGAGTGGGCGTGTTGATCACCAGATCCGCTTCATCCTCTGCCGTGCGATAGTTGGCTCGCTGCAGTTTTTTTGCCCCATACTTTTGCCCACACCAAATGAAAGGGTGTTCTCTTTCCATATCTCCTAAGTGGAATGTTGCCTGAATTGAGCGTAAGCGAAGTGGGGTTAGAGAAATAAAAAGCGAGGAAAAAGAAAAGCAGGAGTGAGTCGGAGCAACCTCCTGCAGCTGCTGGGTGGAGGTGAGGAGACGGGCTAGGGGCAGGCAGATGGTCGGCATCGTCTCCATCAGATTCGGCCGACTGTGGGTCAGCAGCGGCTTCATGAATCTGCAATTGGATTCGCCTTTACCAGGAGGCACTAGGAGTGAGAGTAGGTAAGTGAACCTGGCATCGAAGTTGTACCACTTGCGCGGGAGGAGGGCCTTGTCCCAGGGATTGGCGCCCTGGTCGGATTTGGGCGTCCCTGGGCTCTGCGCCTCACCGTTGCCCTGTTCCCCGCCGTCGATTGGCAGAGGCCGCGGGCGCAGCTCCTCGTGCGTCTCCGAATCCTCACCGTGTCTACAGTCAAGTTACGGGCTGATACCTGAGGGATGAGGATCTTTGACAATCTGGCAAATGGCCTTAAGAGAGCCTTTCTGTAAGAGGTCAGAATAGTCAAAATAGGTCATGACCACGGGTTTTGGGGTTTTGTGCCAGGGTTATAGCCCCAAGAAAGGCACACTTGGAAATTGCCTTCTTTTTGCTCAATTCGTTTTGGTTCCCGTGTTATGGCCATTTTAAAAAATTGACAAAAATTTTCCCCAATATTTGCCTTTTTTTACGTTTTGTCTCATAACTCAGCCCCATGAAGGAGTTTTGTTAATCCAAAGACATCTTCGGAATCCTTATTCTTTGCTTTACAAAAAATATCAACATACCAAATCTGTTTGACCAATTTTTTAGGGTCTAATGTGTGCCTAAACGCAAAAATTACTGTTTTCGGAAACTAGCAAAAATATGGTTTTTTGCGCGGCCGCAGGCCGCCTGCCGCGAAGGGCAGGGCAGTCAGAGCTCCGGAGGCCGTAGGGCATGGGTGCGGAGGCCCCGGAGCGTAGCCTAGCATGCGAAGCATGCTAGGTGAAGCGTAGGGGCCGTAGCACCCATGCCCGGAGGCCGGAGGAGCTCTGGCGCCCTGCCCGGAGCGGCGGGCGGCCAAGGCCCGCTTATACAGTTACCCCATTTTTCGTCCGTCTGTCCGCATATATATATATATATATATATATATATATATATATTTGTGGTTCCAGAGCCCGTACTCCCCGGTTTTTCAACGAAATTGGCTGAAATTTTGCATGAAGGTCCGTCTGGGTGGTGGCTCGGGACGTTTTTGTGCGCTTGGCGCAATTTTGTTTGTTCCTGAACTATGGCCAGAAAACCTCGAAAATTTGGGGCCTCAGAATTCGAAAATTTTTCGAAAAGCCATATTTTTCATTTATAATATAAATAATGTTATTCAAACACCTCAGAAATCATTTTTTAACGTATGAAAGGTGGGTGAACATACATATTATGTAATGATAAATTAAGAAAATAGACCTAAATAAAACATGACACCCTGCCAAGTTTCAAGGCCGCGCATCTATTGGCGACAGCCGATATTACCTTGTTTAAATTTGTGAGCCAACCACGAACCCTGCATGGCCCATCTCTTAGGGTTTACAGGTCCCAGTAGGGTCCCACACGGCCACGTTGAGCACTTTGCTGGACTCGCTTGCCAAGTAGGATTATAGAGCACCCATGTTTAGGTGTAAAATTACTTGAATTTTCGATTTCCGGTGTCGGAAAGGGTGACTGTTGAACAACTTTTGGTAAAAAATGGCAAAATGATGATTTTGCATCTGTAGCGCCCATAATGTTTTGGCGTTTTGGCCTCTGTAGCGCCCCAGGGAATTATTTTAGGGCAAAAGTGTCTACACAAGTGGTATATAAACTTGGGTATTGCGCTTCGAATGACACCACATACAGCCTTCCACGACCATTATTTCCTGTACTTTTGGCATAAACGTATTTTTGTCAACAATATGGATGGCCGATTTTGAAGCTCTATAATCCTACTTGGCAAGCGAGTCCAGCAAAGTGCTCAACGTGGCCGTGTGGGACCCTACTGGGACCTGTAAACCCTAAGAGATGGGCCATGCAGGGTTCGTGGTTGGCTCACAAATTTAAAAAAACCATATTTTTGCTAGTTTCCGAAAACAGTAATTTTTGCGTTTAGGCACACATTAGACCCTAAAAAATTGGTCAAACAGGTTTGGTATGTTGATATTTTTTGTAAAGCAAAGAATAAGGATTCCGAAGATGTCTTTGGATTAACAAAACTCTTTCATGGGGCTGAGTTATGAGACAAAACGTAAAAAAGGCAAATATTGGGGAAAATTTTCGTCAATTTTTTAAAATGGCCATAACACGGGAACCAAAACGAATTGAGCAAAAAGAAGGCAATTTCCAAGTGTGCCTTTCTTGGGGCTATAACCCTGGCACAAAACCCCAAAACCCGTGGTCATGGCATTTTTGACCCTTACAGACAGGCCCTCTTAATCTTTTTGAAGACTGTGAAGCTAGAGAAAGTGTTGGGAAGCAAACCGAATGCCTAGCCAGATGATCATCTGCTGGGCCAGGCCGCCGTTGAAGATGACGGTGATGATGACGATGATGGAAGTGGCGGAGTAGATGATTTCTCGTGCCTCTGTCGACGTGTTTCGAATCGCCAGCGCAAAAGCTATGGCACCACGAAGGCCTGGATTAAATCGAATCTTCTTTTTCCTTCATTAATTCAGAGTTGAATGAGGAACCAGAGAACAGAAGCATGTGCATATGGTTGGCGGGTATCTTGGGCCTGCGCTTTAGGTTAAGCAGCAGGCTAAAGCCGTAGATGAAAACTGCCCGACCCACCAGGATGGCAAACTGCCAAAATATTTGTCTTCTCATCACCTCCAGAAAAGTGGAGGCGGGAAAACGAAAGAGCCGATGATGAAGGAGGGGCTGAAGTGGTGGTTCCTGGAGGTGAAGAGGGAGACGCCGATGTAGGTGAAGATGAAGGACTCGGACAGGAAATTCATCACTTCGAAGAACTGGCAAGCCCCTTTTTTCGCACAAAAACTCAGTTAGTGGGAAAAAGGCGGAGAACCTGTTTAGTGCGAGTGCGGCTATCTTCAGAAAGATTGTTGTAGGTGTAATGTGCCTGCACCATGCCGCAAAACAGCACTGCCACGATGCCTAGTGCCGGTGGATGGCAGTGAGAACTAATCAATCAGGAGAAAGCCAGAAACCGGTCATCTTGGAGGCCTCAGCGATGAGGAAGCTGAGATAGCTCATCAGCAGAAAGAGCGAAGACTCCAGCAGCGGGTGCTCGGCTATCTTCGTGAACTTGGTGATGAGTGCTGTGATGCAGCCGATGAGTGCTCCTAAAATGCCTCGCTCTGGCCTAGGAAAGAAGGAGGGGAAACAAGTGCTGACCCAGTAGGAAGGAGCCAAAGAAGACGCCGAAGAAGGTGGAGAGGGCGCCGAGGAATGCAGCGCCGTTGAAGGCAGCCGTCTGGCCGGGCGTGTACTGCTCGATGGTGCGGGTGAGGACGATGGCGACGGCGTCGTTGAGCGCGGACTCCCCGAAGCAGATGGCGAACAGGTCCGCCTCCACCCCCATGTCGTTGAACACCGCCAGCACCGTCACTGTACCATGCTACCCTTGAGTTGTGGTGAGGGGACGGAGTTGAAGAGAGATGGGGAAATAGGGCAGACCAGGGTCTGTGGCAGAGATGAGAGCGCCGAAATAGAGGGCCTCTTGCACGGAGAAGCGCCCGCCGGCCAGACCGGCTGCCGTAGCAAAGCCGAACATCATGTACCCGACCAGGATGCAGGAGACCGTTGTGCCCAGGAACGCAAACAGCATGATTGTTCCGATGTTCCGGAAAAAGTTACGCTGCAAATTGCGTCCCTTTAAATTAGCTGTCAAAAGAGAATGAGAGCGCAGACCCTTTTGAGGCTGTAGCCGGCGTGGAAGATGATAGGTGGGAGGAGGATGTTGAAGAAGATCTCTGGTGAGAAAGTCATCTGGAGAAGCTGTTATTTGTGAAAGAAAGAGTGGCCGAAAGGTGGAAGAACCTGATTGGCGATTACATTGTCGTAATCCTTTTCGTCACCAGACAGCCTGCCGTCCAGCTTGTAGTGGAAGGTGCGCTGCTTTTCCGCACCCTTCTTCTCCGTCACGTTCATGATCACAAACGTCGGCGGACCCTCAACAATTCATCGCTTTTCCCTGCCTTTCAATCCAGGTCCCAGAGGAGCAGACGGAACGCAGAGTTGAACAACAAAAGCCGAAGAGAGAAGGAGAGAGATTTTGTGTGCATGTGCTTGGCGAAAAGTGGTGGTTGGCGAAAAGCCTAGAAGTATTTTGGCGCTGAGGGCGTGTACGACAAGAGACAGGAGAACATTGAAAATCAAAAGCCCTCCTCTTACCTCCACCAGGATCTGAAGACACGCGGGGATTGCAAAGATTACAATTGCTATTTGGTTAGTAGCTGTTTACATGCTGCAACGATTTCAAGCCGGAAAAATATCTAACGTCTTTAGTCTTTTCTGGGTCCAAAGGCAGGACTCGAATGGTGTCATTCTCAGGCGTCTTCACTGCCAGATGAATGATGAGGCCAATGATGAGACCTAGCAACAGATTGTGAGTCAGAAGGGTTCAGAAGAAGAAGGTGAACCGTAGATGAGCGTCACGCCACTCTCATGTAGGAAGCGAAAGCGACGGTGCTTGAAGAGCCAGACCGTGAGAACTGTCACGATGAGCAGGACGACAAAAATGGATAAGTTCAACGCATCCACCCTGCATAGGACTCTTTCTCCTTGAACCCAGGTGAATGAAGCTGAACCGGTGGAGTTTGACGGCCTTCTCCTCCACGTAGGACTCGATACGGGCATTCACTTGGTCCGCCATGCCGTAGGGTGGTAATGAGGAGAGCAGGAAGAGCAGCGCTAGCAACAGCCCCATGCCCTCACCTCCCTGCCCACCTCCCGAGCTCCAATAAAAACACTCCCCTCCCCCTCCCCTCTCTCTGGGCACTGTGGAAAGGGGAAACCTCCGGCCCAGCCCTCCCCAGCAAAGCGGCCTAGGCTGCTCTTTCCTCCCCCTTTCTCTCCCACTCACACTTTGCTGAGGGATCTGTGCAGGGTGGGCGGGGGACGTGCCCCGTCTGTCAGTGACCATGCGTTTCTCCCTCGCTTGCTTGAAGGGCGGCTGGAGCCTGAAGCGAAAAGCTGGTGGAGTATCAAGGCGCATATTGGGGTTTTTGAGGCAGGCGGGGCCTCGGGGTTGTGCCAGGGGGATGTTACGCTATCACGGCGTCAGCGCCTCCCTTCTGCCTCCCCTTTCACCACCTTCTCTGCCTATTTTCCCTTTTCCCCCTCTTTTTGGCTTCTGGAAAGGCATAGAAAGGCTGCTGCGTGCTGAAATAATGCTTCCTTGGACATGCTTCTTCTGCCTGCGCTGAAGTTGACTGGAGTGCGATTAAAGAGTGTGCAGGGGCTGGAGGGTGAAGAATGGGTGAGGGTGAGAGGGTACGGGAGGCGGCGTCTCTGCGGAGGGCAGAGCAAGTGGGCGGCTGCGAAATCCGCCCAGGGCTTTGGCTCAGTGGATGGGAGATGGCCAGCCATACGAGCCTTCTCGAGGAGCTCTCCATCACCCACGTCCTCACCGCCATCAAGGGGCGCCTGCATGGCCTACCCGTCCTCCACCACCCTTCCATTCAACATCACCAAGTTTCTTTTACACCTACCATCAATTATAATTCCAACCCAAGATGCTTTGTTTACCTTTGGCATTCATTAAGACAGCCT
>JASANA010001813.1:2527-18153 GCA_030248095.1 Ptycholaimellus sp. GST1_10 | reverse complement strand
GGAGGCAGCAGATCGTCTTGTGGCCATGGGTGTTTCCACTCATGAACCACTCTCTGCTACCATAAAAAGGGGTGTGCTGCACAGGAGCACACTGAGTCCCTTTTGATAGCCTTTGCGATGGGAGCAGAGTTGGGCGGAAGCTATTATCGGATATAGATAGTTACAACCGGAAGAGGCCGGAAGTTAGTAGGAAGCAGTGGAGGAAAGGTAACACCATCACCTACATTCTATCAACACTGAGGAGGTCCGGCCTTGGCAGGCCAGACCCCTCATCCACTTGACCACGGAACCCTGATCTGGTACTGAAGGACTCCCAAGTCCGCACAATAAAGCTGAATAAAAATTTCACCCACTTCAATCGCAGGTAAAATATAGACAAGAGATACTTTTTGGGTTAATATAACCCACTATATATTTATAACTAAGGCAATATTTAAACGTCTAGCCTTGGTGTGCTGACCAATACTAAAAGGAGACGTAAGATGAAGCTTGACGAAGTCATCTTGCCAAATTTCTGAGCTATCGGCAACCACCAGCGCTCCCAAAACCTCGACCTGAAATTATTATTGCACAATTAGTGTTACGTTTTCCCATTTTTACAAAGCTTTTAGATCTGCAATAGGCATACCACAAAATGGGTCAAAGTTGATGGTAAAGGTTTTTGGTTTGGGTTAATCATTCAGTAAAGTGATTTTGCTCATTTTCAAATGCTTGACCTAAATGTCGTTTGGGCATCGAAAGGTAATGAAATTGCCCTTTAATAAAATTAATGGGTGCCTGCTAACTAATATTTTGACATTTTAATTTTTAGAGCACCTAATTTTTGAGGAATTCGCCGACCTCAATACTGCCTGCAAAAACAGTGCTACAGTTTAACAGTTTGCTTCATTTTCGCTCGCGACCTTTGCTTTTGAGAAAAATAATAAAATTAAAAGATTTAATTTTTGCCTCGCGATTGTACCAAACTGAAAGGCTCTATGCAACAATGCAGCGTCCCACACCTCTGAATCCGATAGCCGTTGCACTAGAAAGACTGTTTAAGGATCAAAATTAATTATACGGAGTTCAACGATGCAGTAGCCCGATCAGCGAAGAATGCCGAACCTTGTACCAGCATGTCTTTTTGTATCGTTACATTGGCATGTTGCCCAATGTGCACCTGCTTTTTTAACTCTTTGAAAGGAATCATTTGGGAAGCTAAGACAACTGAAGCGCCGCTCAGGGTAGATAGGCTGCCTTGAGGCTGAACGGAAAGTGAGCCCTGGTAGGCCATGTCAAAAGTGCCACCAATCTTCATCCCTCCATATACCTCCAGATAAAGCTAAATTTGCGTAATATCTAACATGATGCAGGGCTCACCGTCATGTTGGCCTGCGGCTCCAGTTGAACCTGCAGTTTCGGCACTATCGAAAATTTATCACTGGTTTAGGGGTGGGGATATTACAAAGCTGTGGGAAAGGAGACTCAATTCGCCCTTGGCTTGGATGGAGATGAAGCTGAAGTCGTCCATTCTCAGGTTCCCGACAGTTTGCAAAACCCCGTTTTCCGCTATTGTGATGTGAGAGGATGAGCCGATGGATATTTTGCCGCCATCCGTTACCCGCAGCTTTGCAGCAGGGCTAACTTGAACCTCAAATATACCCTTTTATGTGCAATTTATTTTATAATGCAGACTCTCAATATCTGGTGCCAGCGGCAAGCCAAATCTGTGTCTGCTTTTCCCATTAAGTTTTGTGACTGCGTGCAAAAACTAAATGCTGATGTTCCAGAAGCAGAATCTAATGGAAACTTCCTTGGCCATTTACTCGGGGTTATCGATATTCGGGAGAAGAGAGCTGGCCAATTGTTCGAATATTAAATTTAATTGATGACAAAAACGTCAAACTGGAACCAAAACATGAATCAACCTTGCAATAATCCCGCGTCAAAAGCTGGGAATGATTTTGCACCCTCAGATCGCCGCGAATACTCCAGACATTTTTCACTCCGATTATGCAGCTTGATGCCTGCAGCAGAGTCAATGGCTATGAAAACCAAGTAAAATGTCAATGAAATGGTCACTCAGAAACGGAAATGACAAGTATAATGGCGCAACGCGCAAAAGGTGACCGCAAAGCTATCCCTCACAATGCAGTTAACCAAAAATTAAAATGTTGAAATGCATGAAAGTAGGTCACACAAAATGGAAACTCTGTGGTTTTTCCACCAACAACAAAATAAACACAGATTAAGAAGTTTTATATGAATTGTGAACAAAAAAACTCGTCTTCAAGTCTAAATAGTTAAGATATTACACAACAAATAGTAAATTTTCAGGGAAAAATTTATTCCTACTCAAAAATTCGATGTTTTAACTAATCCAGCACTAGTTCTACCCTGCCAGGATCCAAGCGGCGAGCTTTAGCTTCAGGAAAAAAAGTTTACCAAATTTTGCAGAGAATTCGCAGGCCCCAGGCCATTTTAGATACCTACATATCAGTGGCGGATATAGGGGGAAAGGGGGGACCCCCCCCCCCCCCCCTGCCCGAAACTTTCAGAAAGGGGAATAATTTCACCCTTTTAGATACATCTTGTCAAAAAAAATTCGCGCGCAGAAACTAATTTAGAACCAAACAATTTTTTTTGCCCAATTCTGAGTTTATAGAAGCTAATTTCAAAAAAACTTTTCTGCTATGCGACAAATTTGCACATTTCTTACAAAATTTGGGAATTTTGATTTTTTTTCGCAAATTTGCAATTTAGATTGAAAATTTTTGCGCGCTTTGCGCGCACGTTGATAGGAAATGTTGAAAAAATTTTGACCCAAATTCCCCCTCCCCCCCGAACCAAAATCCTCTATATCCGCCACTGCTACATATATTGGGCTGGCGCGAGCGGAGCGCTAGCGGAGCGGTAGCGCCCAGCCCCTCTTATCGAGCAAACCAACTAATTGCAGGTTTCCCAAAGTTTGGCAGGCTGTAGTGCCTCCCAGAAACGTCGGATTGAGCTGCGAATAGGCTCAGTCGACGCGCCATAGTTGAATTGTGGGGGGTCTTTTTTGACCGCGGAGCGGCCCAAAGGGCCGCTCCGCGGTCTATAGAGGTTACTCAACTTTTGTCCTCATATATATATATACTAGTAATATGGGTCAGTGGCCGCGCTTCGCGCGGCCACACTTTCATTGCTTTATTTTATTTTCATTTCTTGAAAACTTACAATATTCCACCCAATGGTGACAAGCAGAAAAGCAAAGATCTGCTCATCAAAGATCAGCATTTAAAATTCCCACCAGTTTTGGAAGCTTCGCTGATCAGAACAGCAAATCAATCAAAAAGGATCAATGACTGTACTGATCGCATGCAGTCAATCCAACCTCTAAATTGAACACCTGCATATCCTATCTAATGAATATCTTGAAACATCAACTCACTGAGTAGGGCAGAATCTCGAAAATTGGCAGTACTCAACCTCATTTTTAAAATTAAGCTGATGTAAAAGTCCAAAAACTACAGTTCTTAATCGCAAGAAGTGACGTTGTGTCAAATTTAAAAAAAAATTCCAACAGAAAAAGTTAAAAACTCGCGGAAATATGAAGCTTCAAAGTTAAAAATGCCCCAAAAATGTCAAAATTGCACACATTTTCGATAATTTTTTGTATTCAATGTTATCGGAGCAGAGTGCAGAAAATATCACTTGCATAACTCGCCAAGACCTATTCATTGAGCTATCATGTGCCAGGATAAGTGGTGAATCCAGTCCTCCCAAAGCACCCTCCTAAAATGGCATCACCCGTATTATATTTGGGCTGGCGCGAACGTAGCTTTAGCGGAGTGTCAGCGCCCAGCCCCTCTTTTCGACCCAGGTGTACGTTTTTGGGGTTATTGCTAGATCTTAAAATTGATAAGGCTCCTGCTCCTCAAAGAAGATTCCAATCGTTCTGTTTCTTTTTGCATTGGAAAGAGCATCATCAAATTGTCCAAAACTCGCGAGAAATCGCCCAAAACTTGCAGCAATCATTAGAAAATCACTCAAAACCATTTGTCCGAACTCCTCCTCCTTCTCCTTCTTCTTCTTCTCCGCATCTATTCAATGGACGATAGTAGGTATTCATTTTTCCCCCCAACCCCCTTTCCCGGGTCCATGGGCCTCATGTATTTAGCTTTTCAGTTAAACTAGGCAGGCATATGCACCAGTGGTGTAGTGGTGTAAACGATTGTACTGCTGAATGAATCTAAGAGGTTCGAATCCTTCTCATGGATTCACTTTAATTTTTGTGGATTTCAAGTTGAGAAAAATACTGGTACCATCGTCAGGCCTAAAGTAAAACTCTTTTCTCCCAAATATCGATTCCCAAAAATTTTTTAATTTGCCAATATATTTGCATTGTACGTTTTATTTTTCAAATGTTTTCTTTTTGTTCTTTTTGTTTTTGTTATTAAAACAAGTTTATTTAAATAAGTTTTGTTTATTTTTATTTATTTATCAAAAAAAATCTTTACTAAATAATAAACAAAAATATAAAATATCCCGCTCCCTCTTATACGTTTTATAATATGTTAAAAGTGGAAGAAATATCTGGTACCATCGGCAGGCCAAATGTGGTCTCTTTTCTCCAAAATTTGGAATTGCCTCGAGTAAGAAGTCAAGGAAATACAATTTTTTTTTTCGGGGGCTCAGAGTTTATCTGAGAAGAGAAGGAGGGGCCTCACGGCCCACTCCAACGATGAAAAGAATGAATGAGAGGACAGTTGCGCATTGGAAAGTTGTCAAGAAGGGGCATCACAATCACTCCGCCAGGTAGGCCTTGACCAGGTTCATGGCCGCCGCAGAGAATCCGCCCCTCCGCCCTCCAGCCTCCTGCTCTGAAAGCTGATTCCAGAGCCCCCTGACCCGGTGGGGCCAGAGGGCCCCCAGACTTTCTACTAGTGGAATCTGCTGCGTCATCTGCATTTTGTTTTGGGCGCGCATGGAAAGAGATACTGAACTGCTTTTCTCCCAAAAAAAGGTGGGTTTTTTTGTTTTTGGTTTTGGGATTTGGCTGCCGACTTTTCTCTACCCCGAGTTCAAAGTTAAAGAAATACATCTACTACTAGTGGAATCTGCTTCTAAGACAATTGCATTTTGTTTCAGCACGCATTTCAGTGGATCTTTCCATTGAGCGCTTAAACAAAATGCAGGTGGCTCAGCAGATTCCACTAGTAGTAGATGTATTTCTTTAACTTTGAACTCGGGGTAATCGAATTTTTGGGAGAAAAGAGCTTCAATTTAGGCTTGCCGATGGTACCAGATATTTCTTCCACTTTTAATAAAATATGCTGGAACATAATGGAACAAAAAGTACACTAGAACATAATTTTTGGGAGAAAAAATAGTTTGGGCTTGCCGATGATACCACATATTTTGTCCACTTTTTACATATAAAAAGCAAAAGTCTTGGCCTGAGGCAGGTTCGAACTCAGCCTTCGAACACATAAGGTCAAACGAACAAGCCACTTGACCACTCAGCTGCACGTCCCAATATGCATCATTAGTCTATATCAACTACATGTATTTACTATTGGACTTGACGATTGCTGCCTTTAGTGTAGGCCGATTGAATACCTACTATCGTCCATTGAATAGATGCGGAGAAGGAGCAGGAGAAGGAGAAGGAGAAGGAGTTCGGACAAATGGTTTTGAGTGAATTTCTCTTGTGTTCTGCCATTTTTGGGCAATTTCTCGCGAGTTTTTGTCAATTCGATTATGCTCTTTCCAATGCAAAAAGAATCAGAACGAATGGACGTTTGTGTGAAGCACAAAATCCTTATCAATTTTAAGATCTAGCAATAACCCCGAAAACGTACACCTGGGTCGAAAAGAGGGGCTGGGCGCTGACGGTCGCTTTGCTCCCTCGCGCCAGCCCAATATGTATATATAATATTTTTTTATTCTTGGAATTGTGGCCCCCGGGGGATTCTCTTCGGCTTTTTTGAAACTTTTTTTTTCCTGAAAGGGGTACGTCTTCCAGCGAAGTCTCGGGGGGGAGCCCCGGATTTGGGGCTTTGGAACCTTTCTTTTTTGGGGTGGATTTTTGGAAAAAGGGGTTTGGTGGGAATAGGTGGTTACTCTTAGGGTTTGTGGACAATTTTTTTTTTGGCGGAAGGGTATTAACTTTTAGGGAGGTCTTGGGGGGTGGAACTGGTCCCGGAGCATTTGAAACATTACTTTTGGGGGGAAGTTTTTTTAAAAGGGGTATGTTGGGGAATGGGGGATTCTCAACGGATTTGGACAAACTTTTTTTTTGCTTAAAGGTAATAACATTTTAGGAAGATCTAGGGGGGTGAAGTCGGGCCCGTGAGTAAGATAAATTCTTGTGTGGGTAGTTTTTTTAAAAGGTGGGGTTTGTAGAGAAGTGTAGAGGTCTCAGTGGTTTTGGACATATTTTTTTTTTCTTAAAGGTAATTAAATTTTAAGAATATCTGGAGGGGTGGAAGTGGTCCGAAGCATTTAAAAAATACTTTCCTGGTAAGAGAGGGGGAATATTGCTATGTGGGGTTTTTGTTCGGTTGTCCGTGGTCTCTTGAGTAGTGCAGAGGAGAGTATATTTTTTTGTTCCCGTGTCTTATGTCTCGTTTCTATCTCTGTGTTTACTTTTGAAATTGGTTGAGAAACCACAGACTTGATTTTTGAGTTACAAAGTATCATATAAAGGATGCGCTCCACGGTCACCTATTGCGCTTTGCGCCATATACTTGTTTTGAAAAATTTTCTAGAAACATACTGGCAAAAGTCATTTTAAAAAAACTGTTTCAAAAAAGATGTCCGGTGTCCGGGCGCACACCGACCGTCTGTCCGTCCGTCCGACCGTCCGTCCAGCAAGTGTTGCAGACACTTGGGCAACATCTGGGGTGTAGATCTCAACGGTTCTAGGGTAAATCGATGCCGCTGAGTGTCATGGCACCCCTCTAGGTCGAAACATCAACTTTTTGGGTAGAAATCCAGTATTCTCATGTTTTACTGATGTTTCTGATGTTTTTTCTGATGTTTTTCTAGTGTAGTTGACCATAAAACAGCACCATATAGGTATTTTTGGACCTAGATTACGATTCTGGCACCCGTTTGCTTCCACCTGGGGCGGGTTCCACGTCGGTAGGACACCCATTCCACGTCGATGTCCAATGCCGTCCACAACGTGGAACAGGCGCCATCAATCTCTGCTGACACTGACGTGGAACAGATGTCAACGTGGAACATGAGTCCAAAGGCGTCCATCAAGAATTCGGACATTTGTGCTGACACCCATTTCATGTTGACTACCATTCCATGTCGACCATTTCATGTCGGTTGAAAGGTGGTAGATTTTATGCAAGGGCCAAATAGGCTGAAATGAAGAACATGGGAAATAATTTGCATTTATTACTTATATTAATTTTCAACCAGCAATCAAACTAACATTATGTCAAAGCAAGTAAAATAGCAGGTAAAATCCAACATTGTATTTTAAAGGTGACCGCCAATAAAAGGAAAAAATAGTTTATTGGTAACCACCAACGCAAATGGTTCAGGATGATGCAGCATAAGTGCTTATGAGAAATTTATGCATTTGCGTTGTCTTTTGATGAGTGTTTTCACATGAGAACGCCATCCAAAGCAACATTTGAAGCAGCTATGCCTAATAAGCCTTCTTTGAATATGTATGTGAGCTTGATGGAAACGCAAATGGGGTTTTTTATTTATTTAGGATACAATAAGTGCACACAACCCATTTGCGTTTCCTTCGGAACATGATTATCACATTTTCCTTCCCTCTAGACCCCTCCGTCTCCGTAAATGCTTTCAGAGGTCAACTACTGTTAAGGGTTGCTTTCTGATGGAAACGCAAATGGGGTTTTCTGCTTATTTAGCACACAATTACACACAACCCATTTGCGTTTCCTTCGGAACATGATTATCACATTTTCCTTCCCTCTAGACCCCTCCGTCACCGTAAACGCTTTAGAATTGCTTTACCTGATATGCTGCTGGCTACTCTCTGCTATCACTCATAAACAGGCACAATTCCTGAAAACAACCAGTTTTACCTAGTTATAATAAGGGAGGCAAACCAATGAGCTGAGGGCTATAATTTTTTTAGCAGTGCATCCATTGACCGCGAAATGCTGGAACCAATCGTACACTAAAGTCAGGTGGGTTACAAGCAAGGGCGCACGTGAGTTGCAGATGCGTCTTCTTCCAGTATCTCATATCCATGGTTTCATATTTAAATCTAAATGTTTATTATAACTAGGTAAAACTGGTTGTTTTCAGGAATTGTGCCTGTTTATGAGTGATAGCAGAGAGTAGCCAGCAGCATATCAGGTAAAGCAATTCTAAAGCGTTTACGGTGACGGAGGGGTCTAGAGGGAAGGAAAATGTGATAATCATGTTCCGAAGGAAACGCAAATGGGTTGTGTGCATTAATTGTGTGCTAAATAAGCAGAAAACCCCATTTGCGTTTCCATCAGAAAGCAATCCTTAACGGTAGTTGACCTCTAAAGCATTTACGGTGACGAGGGGTCTGAGAGGAAGGAAAATTGATAATCATGTTCCGAAGGAAAACGCAAATGGGTTGTGTGCACTTATTGTATCCTAAATAAATAAAAAACCCCATTTGCGTTTCCATCCAGCTCACATACATATTCCAAGAAGGCTTATTAGGCATAGCTGCTTCAAATGTTGCTTTGGATGGCATTCTCATGTGAAAACACTCATCAAAAGACAACGCAAATGCATAAATTTCTCATAAGCACTTATGCTGCATTATGCTGAACCATTTGCGTTGGTGATTTCCAGTAATTTATTTTTTCCTTTTATTGCGGTACCCCTATTTTAAACCAAAAACTTGCCATGCAGCTAATAAAACTAGCCAAATATTAAACAAAACAATATATCTCGTGACCAATGTAAATTGGTAAATAATGTAAATGACCAATGTGACCAATGTTAATAGGTACACGGTACACCACCAATGTTATTTTTTTGACATGAAATGCCTACTCAAAATGTTTATTGCAAAACATATTTGCAAACATAAATTCCAAGAATTTCTTGTGTTTGGTTTGAAAAGTTGCTTCACATTACAAAAACGGTTATAATTCAAATATTAAAAATAATACAAAAACGGTTATTATTCATTAAAAATATAAAGTACATGTAAAGCTATACTGATTGAAAAAATACGGTTGTTTTTAGTGCCAGCCATGTATGATTTACGGTACAATATTATTTTATAATCAATTATTATTTTTTTAATTATATTTTTACAGTGTAGATTATTTAGTTTTAATAAAAAGATGTAAAAATTATTAAGAAAACCCTGAAAACCACAAAAATGCCCTTTAAAATGAGTGTCCGCAAAATTATGTCACATGTGTCAGCAGGGTTCCCCCTGTAGACACTTTGTGCGGACATTGTCCGCCAGAGAATGGTGGACATTGTCCGCAACGTGGAACAGGTGACGAGAAGGTGTCCGCGTCCGTGTCCACTGCGGACGCGGACGCGGACACAAAATGTCCACGTCTACTGCGGACGCGGACATACATGGAACAGGTGTCCGCGTCCGCGTCCGCAGTGGACGCGGACATGTCCGCATGTGTCCGCATGGACATATGTTTTGTACATGTCCACAAAAAAAGTAGACACGACGTGGAACCCGCCCCTGGCGGGAAGGGCAGGAAAACCTTGAAGAGAGGTTGATGACCATGGAGGAGGTGCGTTGATGCTGCGGGAGTCTGAAGAGGAGAGGGACCTCTTGAAGAAGGAGGTCCAGGACATGTGGGAGGTCTAAGAGATGAATGAGAGGCTCCGCAACTACAATCATGACCTCAGAAAGGACCTTGAAGGCACCAGAAGATGCCTTTCCAACCTTTACAAGAGCCTGAAGATGCCTCAGGGTCACCCCTTCAGTTTGCAGGTTTTGGAGCTGACAGCCCAGAACCAGCAACTGGTGCAGGAGGTGGCCCACCTCCATCGTCTCCTCTCCATCATGGTGGACCAACAGCATCGCCTGATTCAGCTGGAGGCAGAGCTGGCGATGCTGCAGGCAATGCAGCTCTCCCACCAGGAGCACCTGGACATCATCAAGGAGCTCGACACCAACATCACCCACTGGAAGGCCCTCATGGAGATCTACAAACACATCACCCTCATCAACCAGAAGTTCGTGGGCCTCCCTCCCTTCCACTTCCACACATCCATGGCTGATCACACCATCAACCGGGCCAATCAACACTGGGCCACCACTGAGGTGAAGGCGGAGGACGCGATGGTGGAGGAAGGGAGGGAGGAGGCCAAGCCACAGGCAAACATGAAGGAGGATACAAGGGTGGTGACGATGGGCATGGAGGCATGTGGCACCAGCCACTATGTGGAGATCTCCATCACCACCAAGGTCGCCACCAAAGTTGCCCTCCAATTCCCCTTCCCCCCTTCCCCCACCCTCAGCCTCTTGCAGGTCGCAGGAAGTCAGGGTCCCCAACATCACCCTCCACAGCAGGGTGGTCAAGGCCTCCCTAAAAGGCCATCCACCAAGCCCCCACCCTCAGCCGTGGCTGCCAAGGCAGACATCCCAATAGACGTCACAGTGAAAGTGGAAGGTACCCAAACAAAGCTCCCTTTTCTTTCACACAGCACTTGCACATCTCTTGCACACCTCTTCTTGAACTGGCACTGCACCTCTACCCTGCACCCTCAGCTCTTCTGCATCTTGAAAGAGGCTCCTTCTTGAAGCTTGACCCCGCCCGTGTAACTGCCTCTTTGAGCAGGTGGTTGGACAGCTCCTGCGGGGAACAAAGCCTAAGCTGCCCCGGTCTCCAAGGCTGGAGCAGCGGCAGAGCCCCAGCTGGAAGTCGGATGGACTGCGGCTGGAGGATGTGTGGTCAGGGCCAGTGCCTTCTATGCTCCCCCCTCCTTCCTCCGCCCCAAACCTCCCCTTCCTTAGCACGTGGGAGGCTCTGTTGGAGGGTGCCTGCACTCCTTCTCCCACCAAGTAGTGCTGCATAGTGTAGTGTGCCAGTCTGCTGGTTTTAGCACAGGGCCTCCCATCGCTGCCTCCTCTCCTCATAATCAGGATTGACACATTGCTTCATGCCACAATTCATGGACTAACAAGTCACTCAATCAAGTAAAACCCGAAAGGAAGAGAGAGCAAAAAGAAAGGAGAGAGAGAGAGAGCGCCCCCAAACTTTCCCAATCGCAGAGAAGATAGAGAGACTGAGCCTGAGCTGTAGGAGTGTTGCAACACACGTTCCTTCCACACTGCTATTTTGGAAAGAAATGAATCTTTGAGCAGAAATGCAGGTGCACAGAGAGCTCAAAGTGTGGACACGAAAAGCCAATTCCCAGCGAATTGGTCATCCAGTGCAGGGAGTGTTGCATGCACCCTGCACAATGGATGAAGCAACTGGCGGACTCTTAGGAGACCATGCATCTGGTATGGAGCACTTCAATGCCACCCTCGTGCGGCGGGGCACCCACTACTGCTGTCGCCAGTGTGCCCAGTGAGAAGGCTACACCTGGCAGAACTTGATGGTTCAGCTCATCATTCAGGGCACCTTCAAATCCTCCACCATCGCCAGCTACTGTGAAGCAGCAGCCCAGGTCCTGGGTTCTGAGCTGGCCAAAGGGCTGGAAGACCAGTGCCTCATTGCCTACAAGGAAATTGCCTCAAAACTCTCTGGCCAGCCGAGAGCAGTCACTGGTGACTGTGCACTCTGGAGGAGAGGCTGGAGGAGAGATGACCCTAGGAAGGCAGGAGGGAGGAGGAACAAGGAGCAACAGCTGGAGGTCCCATATGGGGACCTCAGTGGATGGTAACTTGGTGTCCTGTTCCTCCTATGGACTTGACAGAAGACTCTTCAGCCACACCACAGGAGTCTCAGGACAAGGTGCTGGCCTATGAGGAGATCTCGGAGGAGTACACGTGAGTGACGTTCAAGCTCTCGCATGGAGCTCAAGGCCAGGGCTCTAGATGACATCTGCCCACCCATCAAGATGCTTCCCTCCCTGTCACCAGACAAGTGGGAGGCAATTGCAGCAGAGTTCCCAGCGATCAAGAACATGCTGCCCAAGCTGGGCTCCATGTACATGCCAATGCACTTCCTGAATGGCCTGGACGTCGAGGCCTTATCTGGCAAATGCTCTGAGAGAGGCTGACATCACGCCTCTCCCTCGGTCAACAACTCCCCTGTCGGCCAGCTCCTCATTGGCATGCCCCAGCTTGAGGTGAGACGCTCTCAAGGAAACAGCAGAGAGAAGCAACCATTCTCGCGGACCAAAACGCCTAGCTAAGAACCAGGGCTCCACACCCTCTAGTCAGAGGGCCTTACCAGGCAAGGGCGAGGCTCACAGGGAGCCCATGGAAGGGGAGCTGGGTGTGAGCGCAGTAAAGGACAATGCTCCTAAGCATTCCTTCAAGCTAGGTTGCCTAGTCGAGCTGCTGCCATCCCGCTTTTTGGAGCCTCAGGAGGCAATGGTGCTAGTGAGGTGGAGGGTGAAAGGAGGTGGCAAACACAACAAGCTGACGCACCACCACATCTCTGATCTCATTCCCATCCTTTACGAGCCTCCAACAGCCTCCACTGCCATCAATGCCCAAGAAGTTCCACCCAGACCATGGGGAGTAGGAGCAGGAAGAGAGGGAGAGGAAGGAGTGAACCTGGAACCTGATGTCGGCAACAAGGTCACTGACAACGGACAGCCAGCTCTTCAAGGACAAGCAGAAGTCCCCCTCCCTTCCACTCCCAGGACCCTTCCCGCTGGGGAGCCTTCAAGAGGCATTCTGAAACGCCAGTCTATGAGAAGGCACAGAGTGATGGAAGCCACCTTAGGAAGCCAGCCAACACAGGATTTCTACAACACCCGCCCACCCAGGATGCCTAGAGACACTCAGGCCCTGCTTTCGCTCCAGGAGGAGCGTCTAGAGCAGGAACCCAGCAGCCTGTGCAAGGAGTTCCTTGGCCTGGTCAGAGGCTGCTACAGGGATGAGGAGCATCTGAAGCTCCGGTTCCAGCATCACTCTGAGGCTCAGCTGAGAGGCGAAGATCCAGCGGATGCCCAGCAGAATGAACAGTTCAGCAGCTGGGTCTCTCAGGATGCTTCCCTGCCCAGTTCCGTCACTAGGCGACACTCATCAGAAGAGGCAGTGTCAGCGCCACTGGCTTTGCCGCCTCAGTGGATTGAAAGAGAGAGGGTGGGAAGACAGGGAACCTTTCCCTGGCTGTTGCTTGGACTGCTGAGCCTAGTGTGTCTAGGAGGCGGTGCAAGTGCTGCTCCTATTCCATCATGCAGACAGCTGCTAGCAGATGCCCAAGTACAGCCACCCACTCCTCCAGTCCAGGTCCCTCACAAACCTCTACAGCCCCCTGCAATCTCCACAGCACCCCCTCTGCCTGGAGTGGACTTCTACATCTGTCCAAAGGTGCTGACAGGGGGAAGACCGTTTGTCTACCCAGACTTCCACCTGGACTTCCACTCAGTGGACCACTGGAAAGAGGAGGTCATCTATCACCCCGTCAACCTCTACATCAACCACTACCACCTTCCAACTGTCCCAGCAGCTAGGTGTTGGATCGAGTTCATCACTACTGCACCTACACTTCCTTCTTCAACCAGTGGTCAAACGTGGTCTGGAAGGACTTGAGGGCTGTGGCACAGCATGAATGTGCCATGGCCTGGCAGACCTGGAACTTCAGGGACGTCCCCTTGGTCCAGATTGGCCCCTACAAGTACTCCACCAACACCACCACCTTTCCCATCTACGAGTGGTGGGGCTACAAGACCGTCTCCTACCTGAACTTCATCCTCACGGTCAGAGAGGTGGTGGTCCAGCATGAGTCGGTGGTGTCCAGCCTGGGCTCCATGTCTGGGTGCCATGCACAGCAAGAGTTCTGCAAGAAGCTCATGTACACCATGATCTGGGACAAGTCCCCCTTGCTGTCCGTCTGCCCCTACAAACTCAAGGGCACCTACAACACAGAGGTCATCAGCAAGAATCGCGTCTGCATTCCATCCCTGCAATCAGCCTTCTCCACCTACCTTCCAGACCCTGACTACACCTGGAATCAGCCCACCTTGAAGTGTCTTCCATCAGACATTCTACTGTCCAAGGAAGGGCTGCCGATGAGAGTGAATCGGAAATTGGTGGTTGTGAATCCTCAGATTGAGGTAGGGCAGGAAAGTGGTGTCAATTCCTCCACTGCTCCTCCACTGCACCCTGGAAAGAGAGTTTTAGGACCTGAGCTTATCGGTCTGAAGCCTTCACGCTACTACCAGTTCTTGCTGAAGGGCTTCCAGCTCAGCTCATCTCTAGGAATCTCTAGGAAGAAGAGGCTAGTGAATCTAGCAGAGCCTCTAGCACATCGGCGTCATCACATCGATGCCATCCATGAGAGGCTGTTGAAGCTGGAGAAGACGAAGAACAGCTCTGACCCAGTCTCTCCAAAGCTGCACTTCATTGTAGAGGCGATGACAAAGTTCATTCATGAGAGCCGACTGCTGGATGAACATCGCATCTGCATGCTGGAAGAGCATCAGTACCAGATCTTCCGACAACTCTTTTATCTCAACCCCACCTATGGCCTACGAGCAATGCTCAAACGACAGGACATCACAGCTGAGGTGAAGGGATCAATGATCTTCATCAGCCAGTGTCACAGGGCAGAGGTGAAGCAGATTTATCCTAATCACTGTCTGCCAGGAAACAGCATCTGCTCCTTGTTCATGCCAGTGGAGTTGATGAATGGCCAGATTATCTACTTGCCTGAGGGAGGCAGTAGGGACTTGACCTTGTTCAGTCCAGAAGTGCACTGTGATCAGGTGACTCAGTTTGAGTTTGTGGACAAGACCGACAAAAGCAAGATCAGCAACTACTTCCACAACCTCACTGGCGGCATCTTTGCCACCTACCTGATGAGCCCACACCTGCACAAACTAGCACCCGACATCACCTTCGATGCCCCTCCCCTCTACAATGTCCCTATCCTCCAGCCCTTTGCCGCCCTTGCAGCCTACTCAGCCGACATGCCTCGCATCGATCGACAGGTGTAGGCCATGCTTCAATTCTCCAGTCATCTCTCCTGGGAGCCAGAGGAGGTGTCCAGAAACATCAAGGAGTACAGTAGATCATTGACTGAAGTAGTAGGTGCGATGACGGAGGGACTAAAGGAGGTGAGAAGGAAGAGTGAGGTGGAGGTGAGAAGTCTGAAGGACCGGATTCTGTGACCCATCTACTTCATGCTGGGAGTGGCCCTGTCCATCGTGGTGATGGTCAGCCTCTGCGTGGTGATGCTCTACCTCACCCGCTTCACAAGCTGCAGCTTGTCCATCATCCGCACCATCAACAACATCTTCAACACCATCATCTCCGTGTTCAGCAGGTACTGGCCTGGCAGAGGTCCAGGACCTGGCTCAAGTCTCACCAGTTGGATGAGGAAGCAAGGAGAGCAGAACAAAGAAGACCTGCCCTACAGCACCGCTCTTCTACCTCAAGCTCCTCTCCCTCCATTCCGTCCCCCTCACAGGCAAGTGAGCATCGGCTTGCCTACCTACTATTGCCCAGAGGATGAGGACACCCTACCCTGCACTTCATCCTTCCCTCAACTCACTCCTCAAGATCGAGCGAGTATATGCAA
>JASANA010001812.1:0-24220 GCA_030248095.1 Ptycholaimellus sp. GST1_10 | reverse complement strand
AAAATAAGGATGGGCCGACTGCTGAAAAGGTTTGTGCAAAGAAGTGGCAGCGCAAAACTCAGGTGTATTGCTGCTGGGAACTTCTCTGGGGAAGCCCTTGGCTAAAGAAGTGTACCAAGAAGGAGGGCACAGCACAGGCTAGAAGTAGGCCACATAATCAAGCACAGAAGAAGGCCACATAATCAAGCACAGGCCAAGCAAAGAGGCGGCAGTAATAATGGATGGATTGGACAGGAGTGTTACCATGCGCTCCCGGAGTTGTTGCTAGAAAACAAATAAGGCCGTCGCCCCCTGCCACAATGAGGATGCCTAGCACCGGGTGGTGGGATGGGTGTTGGTGGGAGAAGCTTGGGGGGTAGGCTTGAAGCTGAGTGAGGGTAAATATGAGGTAAAAGAGAGGGGAACCTTGAACATCAGCGACCGCGTCTTGGCCTCGGAGCGGAGGGCTTTGGGCAGCCGTTTCCGCTCCACGGCCATGGCTCGCATGCACTCCTCCAGTTTCTGGGCGTTGAACCTGAGGGGTGGGGTCGAATATAGGTTGAGGGTAAGGCAAATGGGAAAAAGGTGACTTTTTGATCTGCTCCAGCTCCTTGCCGTGCTTGTTGAGGAGGAGAGAGCGTTGGAGGAAGAATGCATCCTTCAGCTGCGATCGGTCCATCTGATGGCTCTCCTTCAAAATAATTTTAGTTTCAAAATATTGAACCCAACGCCCCATTAGACTAAAAAAAGCTTTAGCGCCCAAAGCGTTAGCTCATTGAAACATCATAAAGCCGGGTAGAGAGTGGACCTTGAGATGCTTCTCCTCCAGCTCCCACTCGGCGGCCTCCTTGGCGCGCATGAGCTGGTGCTTCTGCTGCAGGAACTGACGCTCCAGCAGGGCTATCTGCGCCTTCTTCGTCTCCTTCAATCCTCCTCCCTTCCTCCTCCTCCCCTTCCCCTCCACCCACTGCCTCACCTGAATCCGCCGCAGATGGGCCTCGTTGTCCGCATCCCGCTGCCCCTCGAACTCCGCCTCCCGCCGCGTCTGTTCCGCCTCCAGCTGCTTCAGGCGCTGTCGGAAGGCCTCCTGGGGGTTGGGCTTTTGTTTGTGGCCTGTTCTCGAAATGACTCAAAAACCTAATCAAGACTCCAAAGACTCAAAAAGCCTAATCAAATCCAAAAAGACTCAAAAACCTAATCAAAATTCCACTCAACATTCTAATGAAAAGTCTGTCAAACGGCTGTGTCAATAAAAAGTCTGTCAAACCATTAGCGTCCACTTGGCAACACCAAATTTATAGTATATCTGAAACATGAGGGATTGGAGTGGTAAAGTGAGGGGATGAAAAGTTTTGGAAGGGTTAGTTGACTGGAGTATTGGCAGGCAGGGGAAGTAGAGAACCTTGCGCTGGGCCTTGGGCAGGAGGTCCACCTCCGACTTGAGAACCTTGGCCTCCCCCTTGAGGCTGTCCCGGAAGGCCTTCAGGTCCCGCTCCTTGTCGCCGGCGGCCTTCTTGGCGGCCTGCTTCATCTCCTCCTCCTGCGTCCTGCAAGGCCCCAGCCTATTCGCTTTGTAGGACGCAAAAGGGGAAGGCTGCAGAACCGCTCCGTGTCCTCCAGCTGCCGCTTTTGAAGACGCGTGAGTGCTTCCAGGTCCACGTCGAAGGTGCGCATGACGGAGCCCCTCTCGGTGTCCTGCTTCTTCTCCAACTGGTCCCGCATCAGCTGGGCATGCAGGCTGAGCTCCTGCAGCTGGCGGTGCTCTTCCTTCTGCATGCGGCGGATCTCCTGGAGCTCCGCTTTCCTGGAAGGCCACACATTCAGTTTGGATGAGATAGGATCTGGGAAATAATGGAGCTGTGAAGCAATCATTGCCAAACAACAGAAGGGATGGCACGGGTTTGGTCAGCTCTATACTTGCTATGGGAGTAGGGGGGAAGATCAATGAGGTCTTTGTCACAAGCGCACAGGAAGCCGATCTGCTTATGGAGAAAATAGGCGCGGCCTACGACTGGTTCTGCGAGGCTTACCAAAGCCGACTGTCCGGTGTCAGGTCCAGTTCGCAGCTTCAGGAACACAGGATGGTTAGTGACAAGGAAAAATTCCAAGACTCCAGAAAGAATAGGAGAGAAGTGTCCACATCACAAAGTCCACGAGTGGAGGCCGAAATGTAGCGAAAAATAGGCAACCGAAGCTGGTGATCGGCCTTGGTCTTGAAGGAGACGCCGTCGTCGGCCAGGATGTGGTAGGTGGTGGAGGAGACCTGCTTCCCGTCGATCTCGTACACCCGCGTCTTCCGAAGCAGCGTCCGTTTCAGCGGATCCCTCCGTCCATTGCCTGTCCCTAAAATTTCCTACCTTGGCTTCCATCAAATGACTATCAGCTGAATACCTTGAGCAGTTTTGGCCGGCGGCGTTGCCTGGACCGGGGGCTGGGCGGCGCTGTGGTTGGCGGACCCGTTGACAGACGGCCTTGGCTGCTGCTCAGCTGTTGGCCTACTGCTGGGCTCTTTGGCAGGGGTCTTGGCGGGCTGGCTGGGGGCTGGGGGTTCTGGCTTCTCCATTCGCAGCTCCTGCAAGCTCTTTTAGTTCATTTTTTCAAAGATTTTATTGTCTGTTTGGACAGGGTATTGCAGAGGCAGCGTTGGCAGAATAATTGGTGAACAAGTTATTCTGCCAACGCTGCCTCTTTTGTTTATTGTTTTAAAAGATTTCATGGCCAATTCGGACAGCGTAGACGCAGCGTTGGCAGAATAATTGCCGAAAAAACAATATTCTGAAAAAATTATTCTGCCAACGCTGCCTCTGGAAAACGCCTATTGGGACAGAATATCTAGGAGACAGTGAATGACCGGCTGCTGGGTGGCGGAGGGGATGGGCTGCTGCTGGGGGAAGCGAGGGCTGTGATCGTAGTCGGGCGGCGGCTCCGGAGGGGCGGCCACGCCGTTGCGCTCCTGGAAAAGGCCAGTTTCTGAGGCTGGTGAACTACGGGCGATGCCAGTTTAGGTGCTCCGAAGCTGGCTAAGGATTAGGAAGGGCTTCCACTAGGAACTGGGGAGGAGGGGGAGTGTAGGAGGAGAAACTGTGGCAAGCGCACAATTTCCAGGCCTTACCCAGGCCACCAGGCCGTAGAAGCGGGGCGGTCGGTACTGCCAAAGACAGCCTCTTTTTTGGCATCGAACAGGTCTCAGACTGGTATCCTTTTTTAGCATTTCCCTTTTTCTATGATCAAGCGAGCAACGATTGCTACGGATTTAGTTGGGATGCAAAGTGGGAGGGTACCTGATAGGAGTCCTGTGAGGAGCCGGCGTTGAGTCGCTCCTCAGCGGAGGGCGGCTGGGGGTCGGAGGGAGGGCGGGAGGTGGTTCGGGGAGGCGGCGGGGGCTTCGTCTTTCGTTCCAGACTCGCTGCACTGCCCGACACTGCATCGCCCACGCGAACGAAGTCATCGCTTCCTTCAACGAGTTCCATGCTTGATGTTTCACACTACAGTGACCCAATCTGCGCTGTGAGGAGATGCTCAATATTGATGTTAAAAAGGATAGAAACTGGAAACTGGTAATTTTTACATAGAAACGTAATTTTTCTAGGCATGAACTAAACTCAAATTTGATAGCATCAAATTTTAATTTCTTCTCAAAGTCGGTGCCTAAATGAGGGTAGTAAACCTTGATACTGGCGAGAGTCGGGGCGGGGGGAAGGGCGTCGATGGTCGATGGCGGAGGAGGAGGGCTGCTGCTGGTGCCCGTAGTCGCCGAAGTAGACCAGCTCATCCATGCGGGTGTAGTGCCCAGTTTGAGCCTGCTGTTGGTAGGCCAGCTCAGAGGAGTCCTGCAGAAGATCCAGCCATCCAGATTCCCTTCCTGACCAGCTTGCCTCCGTACCAAGGAGGAGGAGTGATAGTGGGCGGGTGGGGGCCGGGGACTGGGCTGGTGGGGCGGCGGAGGGATGGGCGAGGGCGGGGCCATGGGAGAGCGGGAGCGGGAGCGCCGCTTCGCTGCCTCCGCCATCAGAGCCTGTCAAAATGATCGCCTGCTATTCGGCATTCGGCTTGATTGATTGGACTGAAGTTTGGCTTTTATGAATGGCTTCGAATGCTCAAAGGAGGATACAGATTCTGTGCGATTGGATGAGCGCAGAGTATCTTGGTTTTGGCTGCAGTTTTGTGGTGATCGAAAGTTTAGTAAATTGTCGAGTCGTGCAGTATCTATGAGGCACCTATACAAAATTTTCGGTTGTGAGGCAGTTGTTTTTGGGCCCGCTCTAATCAGGCTAAGATTGGAAAGGTGAAAAACGAATTCCGAAAACGAACGAAACTTTCACCCTTTAGTTACAGCAGTTGCTAAGCCCCTTCCACCGTTCTATGCATGCCCAGAGACCCGCGTGTTTGTGATGACAATGTTCCAACCTGTTCCACCAGATGGGCCTTCTGTCGTATGCTGTTGGAGGCCCGTCGTTGTATGGCCGCCTGTTGTGGCGAAGGTTGCGTTCGGAACTCCGCCTCCTGTCAGTGCCCCAACACTTGTGTGCACAGTAGCCCAAAGAGGACAGGATAGAAAGAAAGATTTGAGGAAGGACTAACAAAAAACAGATGAACCAGCTCACCGCAAAGCATCTTTGGACTGCCTAGTCTATTTGCGTGGGATAAGCCCTTTGGTGTGCCAGAGGAAGCTGAGGAAGAAAGAGGTGGGAGAGGCCAAACCTCGTGACTGTGCGTGGCCTCCTCCATGTAGCGGGCGATTTCGGTCACCGAGCGCCGCTCCCCGCGAATGCCCAGCTCACTGGACTCCATGCTGCAGAATAATACCTCTTTTCAATCCCTCAAAGGAAACGGCAGCATGGAAGTGTATTCAGATTAGGTGGATGGCCAGTGATTTCGGAACTCAGTTCTGAAGAAGGGGAATAAAGGGAACCTGGATAGGGTGGAGGGCGGCGTAGCACTGGAAGACTTGGGCGGTGGCGGCGGGGGTTTGGAGCGCACCTTCACAGGGCTGGGATCGACGACTGCAGAGCCGTTCATGCGTTCTTGCTGAGCAAGGATGAGCTCCTGGGAAAACTGGGCTTTCAGTGGTGGATATGGGCAGGCAGGGGAAAGCGGGACCTTGTTTCGTTGTATGAGGCCGGAGGGTATGTGCAAGTCCTCCTTGGCCTTGTCCAGGTGATCATCCAGTTCAGTGGTGACCGGAGGGCCGAATTGGCTTTCCCATCGACTCCCGGCACTCTTCCGTCGCTCCACCCCTCAAATCCAGCCAGTCATTATTATTCGAATCTCGGAGCAAGTGCCAGTAGCCGAGTCTTTGAGGTTTCATCGGCAAACAAGAGCTAGCAACTTTAAATAATTATCTCAATGTTTCCCAAGTTTGGTACAATTACAATTTACAATTATACGTGACTAATGAAGCTTAGGATTCAATGGGAAAACCATTGGCCTTCTGCAGAGTGGGAGGCGGTCCAGGGTCAGAGATCTGGGCCTCGTGCAGAGCTCTGATGGCTTGCACATCGGCTGTCCGCTGTTCAGAGTCTGGTGACTGTGCGCGTCGATTGGGTCCAGGGGGAGGAGGCGGCGGTGGAGGGGAGGAGTCCAGGTGGTCGTTGACGCGGACGAGGCTGGTGTTGCTGGCCGCCTGGGGGCTGGTGAGCTCGGAGACGGTCACGAAGCCGCTGCCGCTTTCAGTTTCCGTGCTCAGAACCAGCTGGTGCTGGCCGCCGCTCCATTTGCGCTCTGCCCCTGTCAGAGGGGTGCCAAGTAGCTTGATGGAGGATTGACTGGTTTGGGGGCACCTTCGTGGGGATGACTGGACTCGCTTAGGCTGCGTCGTTGGAGTAGTATAGGCTCGGGAGACGGCTCTGCTTCTTCATTTACTGAAACTTGCGGCAACTGATTGAAGGGTCCTTTAGGGCTGAGGCACTAGAGAACCCAGGGGAGGCTCTGGGAAGGAGGAGGAGGCGATGGGGAGGGCGTCTTGCAGTGGGGTGGGCGGGCCGAGGCTGGTGCTTTCGCTGGAGGTGCTGGGGCGAGCTGGGAATCAGAGCAGTTCTCAATCAGTTCACGTTCAACTGGACAGGATCCAACCGAAAGGAATGTCCTTGATGGGACTGGGAGGCTCCGGGAAGCCTGGGCTGGTGACCTCCTCCTCCTGCTGCTCGTCCATGGGGCTGGGCGGGCGATGAGGAGCATGGTCAGCCTGGAGGGTGGCGTAGAGATCGTCCAGGACGTCCATCACCTCCTCCTCCATGGCCTCTCTCGATGCTGAGGCAGATTGGATTGGAGAGAGATTGGAAGGCGAAGATGGCGAAGCCCAAACCGACGGAGGGAATGGGCTCATAGCTGGAGCTTTGAGTAGCGGCGCTGACGGTTGCTGGCTCCTCCATGCTCCGGTAGCGTTCCGCTTCTGCCAGCTGACCCGGGCTTTCCTCTGGAACAGCCTGAGCTCAGTTGACCAGATTTGGAGGCAGATGTGATCTGCCTTGTATCTGCGGCGGCGGGGGTGCCCGGTGCTTCTTCTTCTTGCCGGGCGTGGGCTCTTCCCGGAAGGGCTCCGGGGGAGGAGGCGTAGGGGGCAGCTGTTGTTGGGCTGGAAAGAGGACAGCCTGTGAGTTGGCCCAGGAAGTAAAGGGGGAAAGAGTGGAACAGGGATCCTCCTGGACCACTTCGTCGGAGTCCCCGGTGAGATGAGAATGTGAGTCGGGTTCCTCCTCCACCTCCTCCTCCACCACCTCCGCGCACAGCTCCTTCATGAGGTCCAATAGGGGCTTTTTGCTCGTCGCAGGTGCTATGAAGGGGTGCTGCAATATATCCGTCAGTGGCTTTCAAAGCTCCGAGTGATGATAGAGGATACAAGAAGGGCGTCAGCGATGGGAATGCGAGCGGCGGGCTCTTTGACGAGGCAGCGGGCCAGGAAATTGTTGAACTGGGGACTCCAGGCCGCTGGCTTGTCGAGGGTGGGCGGGGCGGACTTCTGCACTTTCAGCAGCACTCGCATGGGGTTCATCTCCGAGTTCGGCGGCTCTGCAAGCAGGGAGGCTGAAAATTAGCCGGATAACAATCAAGGACTTCTTCTGAATTTGTAGGCCCTCATGAATCTGGCCTTCCAAATCTGACTTCTTCTAGTAGGCCTCGAAAAAGAGGGATTCCAGCTTCAACGGAAACTCCCGACAAATGTTTCTCAGCGTCACTACAAAACGAACACAAAGCGCCACTATACCTGAATTGTTACTCAGCGTCACTATTCTTATTGAATGGTTTTTTCCTATAGAATTAATTGATGGACCGTAAAAGGATGGGAGCATTGTGAAAACATGAAAGATGACCCATTTGAGCGCACTCGATGAGGGTGATGCCGAGGGACCAGACGTCGGCGCGGGTGTCGTAGGGCGTGTCCTTGAACGTCTCGCACACCATCACCTCCGGAGCCATCCAGTAGGGCTGCAAAATGCTGTCAATTTTTCTGCTCCCTTTTTGTCATCCATCTAGGACTCACTGTTCCGATGAAGGAGTCCCGCTTGGAAGCAGCTGAGGACATTTTGGCCGACACCCCGAAATCAGCTGCAACATGTTTTGCTGATTTGGCTCTTTCTTTATGCTTTGTTACTTTTACGATTGATTGTCTACTCTGACCACTGGCATTGTTTCTGATTAGATTAATCGTACAGGGCAGGTTGGGGATTGATGGGTAGGGGTGTGGGGAGGCGGTCAATTAGTGATGCATGTGTGGGCGGGAGGTAGGGGGAGGGATGGGTAAGGGTAGGGAAGTGAGCGATGTCCCTCCTCTACTCCTCCAGAGGAGGGAGGTTCAGGGAGGCGTGTCCTCCCCGGCTAATGCCCTGTCTGGTCGGCGGCGGATGCAAGCCTTCACTTCAGGAGGGGCTCTTGGGGACCAGTCCATCTCCGCGGAGCTTTGCCCCATCCCTTTTTTGCGACAGAGTTCCCGCGCGCAATTGATTCGCCTCGGCCCACCCTTCCCCAAACCCGTCCACAATAGCCTGGCCTGCCCATTGTGACCGGGAAAATGGAAATCCATCCCTGCACACCTGGGCTGCCCCCAAAATGCGGCCCCAGAAAAAGATACACAGGCATGACTTTCAGCCACCCCCTGGAGCCCCCCTATGCGCAGGTGAGTAGGCGGAGGGCGTGAATGGGGAAACAAATGGGGGCGCTGTTCCCGGCTGGTCCTGTGGGTGTGTGGGAAAAGTTGGGGCGCTGGAATGGGGGAGATCCGATTGCTGCGCAAACAGCGCTCTGGAGGCGGAACAGAGGGTAGGCTGGAGATTGTGAGAAAGAGATGCATGAGCGCCCTAACCGAGCTTGACGTCCCCGTCCGCGGAGAGCAGGATGTTGCCGGCCTTGAGGTCGCGGTGGATGACGTGCTTGCTGTGCAGGAACCTGGGCCAGGCCAATAGCTTCCATTAGATAAGAGGGAAGAGAGCAAAAGGTGGTACTTGAGACCCTGGCAGACTTGGTTGGCAAGGAAGGCAATCTGAGGCTCCGTGAGCGCCTTGTCCAGCTCCAGCATGATCTGGTCCACAGCGCCGCCGGAGCAGAACTCCAGCAGGATCCACAGGGCATCTGTGAGGGCACGAGGTTGAGGAAGGGGGTGGAATGAGGAGGGAAAAGGAACTCTGATAGAGGAAGGCTTCCCAGAGGCCGACGATGTTGGGGTGGGCGCAGACGGAGAGGATGTCGATCTCCACCAGGAAGTCGTTGATGTCGTCCTCCTCCTCCAGCTTGATCACCTGGAGGCCAAAAGTGGAGGTGCAGGGAGGAGGGAAGAAAGGGAGCTGGGGAACTTTGGCGGCAGCGAATAGGCTGGGCTTGTCCCGGTGGGCGACCTTCTTGACCTTGCCGAAGGCTCCGTCGCCAAGCTCCCCGATCTCCTGCCAGAACTCGAAGGGGTCCACGCCCTCCTTGATGGACGGCGGCAGCTTGGACTGCAAACCCCGCCCTGTTTTCTTTGCTCCCTTCTAACTGATCAATTATTTCTGATATTTCTCATTTCTGATTATTTCAACTGACATTATTGATCAAACTTCATTCATCAATTGACGCACCAATTGACAAAACATCAGCCACTCTCGCAGCTCATTCATCTCAAACAAAGCCAGGAAGCCTTGGGGGGATCGTTGGCGGTCTTGCGACGCCTTAGACGGCTGATGATGGGCTGAGGACTGAAGCTGGAGCCGGCCAGGGAGAGCATGGAGCCGAGGCGACTGCGCCGTCTGCACACACTCGTCACACTGCTCGCCAGCGAACTCGTCTCGCTCACATCGCACACCTCCTCACAACAACCATTCCATTCATACCTCCCACCTCATACTCCGCACACATTCATCAACCAGCCCACGCATATACCTCAGACATCCATCAAGCATTCGCATGCACTGGATTATCATAGAGATTTTTTTTACAGATATTTCTTTGGATGTTTTATGCCTTGGTCTAAGTTTAAGCTTTTTCATTTTAGTGATTTGGAGCTAGCTAAATTGGAACCTTCGCAGTTTTCATAAGACACTGACACTCATTGCTCATAAACTCAGAAATATGACATGCATTGGTGTACATATAATCAGCATCAAAGATGTTATTTTACTAATTTCCAGCAAATTTGGACCCTTTGAGCCACTTGTCAAAAAAATTCGCTAAAGTAAATCCAGCTAAAGTAGGTCTTTTTACGATTTTTACTTTTTAGATTACTCACGTTGAGTTCAACTAGTAACAATAGGGTTTCACAATTCGTCAACGCCACCCAGCACCATATTCTATGGTAATTCGCTACCGCTATTGATGCTATTGATCACGCCAATCATCATTAAATTTGAAAAACGTCAAGAAGCGGTAAAAAGCTGACCGAAGAGCTGGCATCCTGGGAGCCGCGTCCGGAGACGATGCCTTTCAGCTTGCTCCACAGCGGCATCGCACTCTGCCAATTCACTCCACGCCTCCTTTTTAGGCCATCCTCTTCTTTACTGCTGCCAAACATGTGCCAGCCTATTTAGCACCCCTTCCAATACCCACCGCACCATTTGAAAATCACAACCGCAAACTATTTTCTGCTCCACTTCTCTGAAGGAGCAATATTTAAATATTGGCGCAAAGGCTTTCAAGATGCCACCAAGCCTCCAATAGAAGCAGCAAAGATCTAAATAGCGCTCAGAAGAAACAGAGGCGGTCTATGGTGGAAGTTGAAGGAGTCCTATGATTGGAAGCTGAAAGGGGGCGGGGGGAATTGGTGCGGGATGAGCTTTGGGAGACAATCTCTCCCGACGAAGGTGCCTATGTAGTCCAGGAGGTGGGAGGGAGCGTCTCTCCTGTGTGTGAGCACGGGTGGCAAGGACTTCCAACACTATCCGCGCAAGACAAACATCGCCACCCCACCCACACACAGCCCCCAAACCCCCCTCCACCCCACACAGGGCCAGGCCAGCGCCCACTGCTCTAAGGAGACCACAGCAGCCAGCCCCTCTTCTTCCCCAATTCCCAACCCTCCACTCCTTGCCCAACTACTCACCACCACTCGCCCCTTGGCAAACAGCAAAGCCTCTCCCTACCGGCCCATGCTGACGCCTTCCTACCTCCTCCTTCCTCCCGATTCCGCGGATTGTTGGATGAAGAGAGGCCTAGAGACCTAGTGCCGCTATACACCCAGTGTGGCTGGCCAACGCACGCGCAATACACCTACACACCGCGCGGAGGTGGCGGCCTCAGATGTATACAGGAGGAATGGCATCAATGTTCCTGACAGCGAAGGTGGCGATGCCTCGGACTGAGTAATAAGTGAGAGTCGCAGAGGAGAGGGGGGATGGTGGAAGGGATGAGTAAGGGGGGAACAGGTAGTTGGAGAGCCTCATGTTCTGCGACCTTCCCTACCCAGTGCCCCTCTCTCCCCGCTCCAAATGCGAGGCCATTCCCCCCAACCTGCGCGTCCACAACCCCCTCCATACCTACCCCCCTCAACTTCCACTTCCCCTCAGCCCAATCTGAGCGCGCCAACTCAAACACTGCAGCTGTGGCCTTGCGCCCAAGTCACAAGCGGAGAAAGGGAGGGACTGCTCTCTGAAGGAAGGGCGGGAAGAGAGGGGCGGGGGGCATAATCGATGGACGGAGGGGGCTTGAGCGGCTTCCTGTCCATTCGCGGAGCGGCCTGTGTCCGTACGGGGAGCAGGGGAAATGAGGGAGGCGGAAAGAAGCCACTTACCCACCCTCTTCGCCCACCCCCAATACAGCCACTCAGAGCCCACTCCCCCTAAAGGCTGCTAACCAGGAGACGTCCAAGACGACGAAGCATCGGCATGGCTTGCAGAAGAGTAGGTGGCCAGGATGGAGAAGCCAAAGTCAGCCAGACCACAGGGAGGAAAGCAGGGCTAGGCTGTGAGCTGGTGTGCAAGGCTGGTGAAAGTGGAGAAGGGCAGGGCTGGGCGGGAGGGCAGGGCCAGGAGAGAGTTTGGAAGGCCATTGTGAAGCAGGGCTAGCAGAGCCCCCAGTTGGCCCAGGCATCGCGGCGATGATTCGAGGCTGCCTCCTCCTGCTTCACCTTTGCGCTGGTAGCAATCAATGTGCACCACGTCTAATATATATAAGCGTGAATATTAGACGTTTAAACGTAATATAGGCGTTCGGAAAAAGCCAAACGTTATCTTATTTTAAACGTTAGAACCTCGCCAACGGCTATTTTTACCGCCTATTATGGCATGCTTTTTCTTGATGTTTTGAAGCTTCTCAAGCGCTGAAAGACGTGCCTTGCGTCCTCTACAGGTGTCCTGGACCGGACGCCAGCCAGTGGCAATGAGCAACAGGCAGGCAAAAATGATTGTGGGAGTCCTTCCCTTCCCTCCCGTCCCTCCCTCCCTCCCGTCCTTCCCTCCCGTCCTTCCCTTCCCTCCCGTCCTTCCCTTCCCTCCCATCCTGTGCAGCAAGGCGCAGTTTCGTTTTCGACATTGGCCGTAGGAAAGGCCAACTTAGGCTCCGCCTTGCCAAAACCCGCCTCATACTCCATATCCAGGCCAAGCAGTCTCGGCTCCGGCAAGGCCTCCAGGTAGGCAAGCATCCTCCTGTACTGTTCGTACTAGCTGGGGGTTTGAGCTTGTAGAGGAAGAGAACTCACTCAATCCCCGCCTCACAAGCAACCATCTCCACATCCTCATCTAGGCTAAGCTCCAGTTCCAGACAGCCGTCTGATACACTCAGCTCGCTTAGGTCCCCGTCAAAAGCCTGTTTTCTTTTTCACCTCTACGGAGAGGTTGATGCAACCCTTCCTGAGAGCTGGAGGGCTGAAGGTCGGCCTCAGGATTCTCCTCCATCCAAGCGGCCAGGGCGGGCGGGCAGAGGCCGGCATCCAGGCCCAACTGCAAGGACTCTCTGCTTCAAATGAGCAGGAAATAGATATAGAGGAGAGCTGTTTATGTTATGACATAGGTGCTCAGTTAATTGCTTTTTTGCAATTGGAACAATCCCATGTGGGCAGATGCTCATCATGGGATTGCGAATTCGTAGTTCGGCGCTCATGGTATTATCCAGCGATAATGCCAAAGAGGCCTTTGGGGGGAAGCCTTTGAAACATCGATGATCTGGGTACTGAGTATCCTATGTTTTATCCTTGAAATAATTATAATAATCAATACTATAAATATAATACGAATTATATTAAATAGTATAAAAATAATACGAATAATAATAAAAATAGAATAATTAATGATAAGAAAAAAAATAAAAAAATAAAAATAGAAAGAAAAAAGTTTTCGTGCTCCTATGTGAGGATAAAAAAATAAAAACAAAGAAGTGTACAAATGCTGATCGCAACAAAACATAAAAAAGTGTAATAATGTAAAGAAATGTTTAAATGCAAAAATTTTAAAAAGTAAAAATGCATGCAAAAGCTGGTAAAGTGCAATAAAAATAATAATGTGAAAATGAAAAAAAAATCGTAAAATGTAAAAATGTAATAATTGATCAAATGTAAAAATGCAAAACGTATATTGCTAAAAGTAAAAATGCAAAAATGGGAAAAAGTAAAATTGCAAAAAAAGGTAAAATGTGCAAAAATAGCAATGTAAAAATGTGAAAAATTGTGAGCAAAAAAAGGTAAAATATGAGTATTAAATATGAGTATGAAAAAATGAAAGAGATGTACTCGGCAGCGGCAAAAATTGTCAGCCATCCCCATATAAAAAGTCATTATAGGCGGTATACCGACTAAAATATAAAATATAAAATATACCGCCTAAATATATAAAATAGGCGGTATATTAGGCGGGTATATTAGGCGTTGAATATAATATAAAATATAATATTACGTCTAACCGACTAAAATATAAAATATAAAATATACCGCCTAAATATATGAATAGCCGGTATATTAGGCGGAATATTTATTTTTTCCGTTAAACCTATAAACGTTAACGTTATTTTATATTTTCGGCTCCCAGGCTGAATGGTGCACACTGGTAGCAATACCTTTTTGACTACTCATGCTCGAAAAAGTGGAGCTTTGCAGTGGAAGGCCAGGTGCTCTTTGAAGACCTCCCACCGGCAGATGAGTCTGATCGTCAGAAACTGGTCAGAGCATGTTGATTCTCTGATGAATGGCGTCTGAAACCTCAAAATTTGGAGGCCAAAGCCCTATTTGCCTCCTACGACCGGCAGGCACCGCCCAGCCCCCCGCCAGTCCGTCTGTCCAACTTCATACACGTGACGCACATCGAAGAAGTGGTTAGGGTGGCCTTATTCCTAGAGCTGGCCAAGTCTTAGAATTTTTTTAGTTTCGATAAAATTAAAAAAGGAGGGTCAACATTTTCCGGCAACCCACTTTTGTCTTTTCATGTTGTGATGATGTCTGTTTCAGAACGAGACGGAGGAAGCGATGACGGTGCATGGATACATGTTCATGGTAGGCGTTGGCTGGCTTTGAGGGAGGCAGAGGAGAGGAAATAAGAAGATGCAGAGGTGGCAGGACAGTCGGCTGCAGTGGGCGCCGTCGGACTACGAGGGCCTGCGAAGCCTGCGCGTGGGCGGCCACAATGGCCGCAATCGCTTCCATCACATCAATGTGGACATCTGGAACCCGGACATTCGCGTCATCAATCGGTGCCTTTCCGGCCTCCGGCCTCAGTACAGCTTAAAGCCAAACTGCAAAACTCACTACTAGACGCAAATGAGCATTTTTTTCAATATTGGTAAATTTACTATTTTTACGAAGCTGGCTGCTCAAAATCCGCATGTTTCATACGAGAGCAACTCTTACTAAGGACGTCAACAAGGCAATGTTATCACACTTACTTGATTTGTTTCTTCAAATAAATTTGTAATTAGTTGAATAAAACTAACGGACTAATTATAAAATTTTAACTTTTTTGAACCTACAATAAGAAAGAACTCGAAACTTTTTCACCTACAATAAGAAATCTAAATCTTAAATTACACCATAAATTTGATTTTTATGAACTGGTTATGAACATTTATTTTTGCGTTTCACACTCCAATGTCAACTAGTTAGAACCGATATTTCTACCTTTTTGGGCTTTTCAGGGCCAACGGCAGAGACTGGGACGTCATGATGCGCTCGGCTGAGGGCTTTGTCTCCAGCTCTGGCTACATTTTCAAAATGTTCCCCCTTTCCAAAGCAGAACCGCAAGACCCATTTGCTTCTGGCTGCAGAGTGCGTTGGACGAGCAAAGCGACCTGCTTTTTCGACTACGCCCGCTTCCCGTACGATGAGCAGAGCTGTCCCGTCGTCTTCTACACCGGAAAGCCCATGTCCGAGCTCAGCTTCCCTGAGCAGGACATCCACCGCAAAGCTGCTCGACTTAGAGTCTCCCCTCCTTCAATTGCCTCTTTTGTTCATTCCTTTCGATTCATTCAGCTGGACAGTGCCGATTTCGGCAGCTTCGAGCCCCGGGACTATCAAGGCCGACGAATTGGTGAGAAACCTGAACGAAATACTTTAAGGGCAGGCAGAAGATGAAAGCGTATTTTGAAGGGAAGTATTGGATGGTGACGGGGCTGCGAAAGTCGTTCAGCTACTGGACGCCGGATGGCATGGCCACCAACCGCAGCAATCACTCCCTGGACAACGTCTTCCAGTACCTGGAGCTCTACATCAACTTCCGGCGCGTCGATCCCTACTTCATGGTCTCTCTCCTCCACACAATCCTTTCCTATCCCCCCACCCATTTCCCTCCGCCCTCCCTTCAAGAATCAAGCCATCTAGGTATGGATCGGGGTCCCGCTGCTCTGCCTCAACTTCGTCAACGCCGTCGCCTTGTTGACAACAGAAACCCTGTCCGGAGTCCAGCTGATCCTCAGCTCTCTCCTTCTCCACCTCCTCTGCCTCTACGATCTGGCCAGGCGTCTGCCGCCTGCCACCACCGGACTGCCTTCCATCGGTTCTCCTCTCCCCACTTGGCCCTCTGCCCGCGGAGACCCTGTCCGGAGTCCAGCTGATCCTCAGCTCTCTCCTTCTCCACCTCCTCTGCCTCTACGATCTGGCCAGGCGTCTGCCGCCTGCCACCACCGGACTGCCTTCCATCGGTTCTCCTCTCCCCACTTGGCCCTCTGCCCGCGGAGACCCTGTCCGGAGTCCAGCTGATCCTCAGCTCTCTCCTTCTCCACCTCCTCTGCCTCTACGATCTGGCCAGGCGTCTGCCGCCTGCCACCACCGGACTGCCTTCCATCGGTTCTCCTCTCCCCACTTGGCCCTCTGCCCGCGGAGACCCTGTCCGGAGTCCAGCTGATCCTCAGCTCTCTCCTTCTCCACCTCCTCTGCCTCTACGATCTGGCCAGGCGTCTGCCGCCTGCCACCACCGGACTGCCTTCCATCGGTTCTCCTCTCCCCACTTGGCCCTCTGCCCGCGGAGACCCTGTCCGGAGTCCAGCTGATCCTCAGCTCTCTCCTTCTCCACCTCCTCTGCCTCTACGATCTGGCCAGGCGTCTGCCGCCTGCCACCACCGGACAGCCTTCCATCGGTTCTCCTCTCCCCACTTGGCCCTCTGCCCGCGGATACCCTGTCCGGAGTCCAGCTGATCCTCAGCTCTCTCCTTCTCCACCTCCTCTGCCTCTACGATCTGGCCAGGCGTCTGCCGCCTGCCACCACCGGACTGCCTTCCATCGGTTCTCCTCTCCCCACTTGGCCCTCTGCCCGCGGAGACCCTGTCCGGAGTCCAGCTGATCCTCAGCTCTCTCCTTCTTCACCTCCTCTGCCTCTACGATCTGGCCAGGCGTCTGCCGCCTGCCACCACCGGACTGCCTTCCATCGGTTCTCCTCTCCCCACTTGGCCCTCTGCCCGCGGAGACCCTGTCCGGAGTCCAGCTGATCCTCAGCTCTCTCCTTCTCCACCTCCTCTGCCTCTACGATCTGGCCAGGCGTCTGCCGCCTGCCACCACCGGACTGCCTTCCATCGGTTCTCCTCTCCCCACTTGGCCCTCTGCCCGCGGAGACCCTGTCCGGAGTCCAGCTGATCCTCAGCTCTCTCCTTCTCCACCTCCTCTGCCTCTACGATCTGGCCAGGCGTCTGCCGCCTGCCACCACCGGACTGCCTTCCATCGGTTCTCCTCTCCCCACTTGGCCCTCTGCCCGCGGAGACCCTGTCCGGAGTCCAGCTGATCCTCAGCTCTCTCCTTCTCCACCTCCTCTGCCTCTACGATCTGGCCAGGCGTCTGCCGCCTGCCACCACCGGACTGCCTTCCATCGGTTCTCCTCTCCCCACTTGGCCCTCTGCCCGCGGAGACCCTGTCCGGAGTCCAGCTGATCCTCAGCTCTCTCCTTCTCCACCTCCTCTGCCTCTACGATCTGGCCAGGCGTCTGCCGCCTGCCACCACCGGACTGCCTTCCATCGGTTCTCCTCTCCCCACTTGGCCCTCTGCCCGCGGAGACCCTGTCCGGAGTCCAGCTGATCCTCAGCTCTCTCCTTCTCCACCTCCTCTGCCTCTACGATCTGGCCAGGCGTCTGCCGCCTGCCACCACCGGACTGCCTTCCATCGGTTCTCCTCTCCCCACTTGGCCCTCTGCCCGCGGAGACCCTGTCCGGAGTCCAGCTGATCCTCAGCTCTCTCCTTCTCCACCTCCTCTGCCTCTACGATCTGGCCAGGCGTCTGCCGCCTGCCACCACCGGACTGCCTTCCATCGGTTCTCCTCTCCCCACTTGGCCCTCTGCCCGCGGAGACCCTGTCCGGAGTCCAGCTGATCCTCAGCTCTCTCCTTCTCCACCTCCTCTGCCTCTACGATCTGGCCAGGCGTCTGCCGCCTGCCACCACCGGACTGCCTTCTTCGGTTCTCCTCTCCCCACTTGGCCCTCTGCCCGCGGAGACCCTGTCCGGAGTCCAGCTGATCCTCAGCTCTCTCCTTCTCCACCTCCTCTGCCTCTACGATCTGGCCAGGCGTCTGCCGCCTGCCACCACCGGACTGCCTTCCATCGGTTCTCCTCTCCCCACTTGGCCCTCTGCCCGCGGAGACCCTGTCCGGAGTCCAGCTGATCCTCAGCTCTCTCCTTCTCCACCTCCTCTGCCTCTACGATCTGGCCAGGCGTCTGCCGCCTGCCACCACCGGACTGCCTTCCATCGGTTCTCCTCTCCCCACTTGGCCCTCTGCCCGCGGAGACCCTGTCCGGAGTCCAGCTGATCCTCAGCTCTCTCCTTCTCCACCTCCTCTGCCTCTACGATCTGGCCAGGCGTCTGCCGCCTGCCACCACCGGACTGCCTTCCATCGGTTCTCCTCTCCCCACTTGGCCCTCTGCCCGCGGAGACCCTGTCCGGAGTCCAGCTGATCCTCAGCTCTCTCCTTCTCCACCTCCTCTGCCTCTACGATCTGGCCAGGCGTCTGCCGCCTGCCACCACCGGACTGCCTTCCATCGGTTCTCCTCTCCCCACTTGGCCCTCTGCCCGCGGAGACCCTGTCCGGAGTCCAGCTGATCCTCAGCTCTCTCCTTCTCCACCTCCTCTGCCTCTACGATCTGGCCAGGCGTCTGCCGCCTGCCACCACCGGACTGCCTTCCATCGGTTCTCCTCTCCCCACTTGGCCCTCTGCCCGCGGAGACCCTGTCCGGAGTCCAGCTGATCCTCAGCTCTCTCCTTCTCCACCTCCTCTGCCTCTACGATCTGGCCAGGCGTCTGCCGCCTGCCACCACCGGACTGCCTTCCATCGGTTCTCCTCTCCCCACTTGGCCCTCTGCCCGCGGAGACCCTGTCCGGAGTCCAGCTGATCCTCAGCTCTCTCCTTCTCCACCTCCTCTGCCTCTACGATCTGGCCAGGCGTCTGCCGCCTGCCACCACCGGACTGCCTTCCATCGGTTCTCCTCTCCCCACTTGGCCCTCTGCCCGCGGAGACCCTGTCCGGAGTCCAGCTGATCCTCAGCTCTCTCCTTCTCCACCTCCTCTGCCTCTACGATCTGGCCAGGCGTCTGCCGCCTGCCACCACCGGACTGCCTTCCATCGGTTCTCCTCTCCCCACTTGGCCCTCTGCCCGCGGAGACCCTGTCCGGAGTCCAGCTGATCCTCAGCTCTCTCCTTCTCCACCTCCTCTGCCTCTACGATCTGGCCAGGCGTCTGCCGCCTGCCACCACCGGACTGCCTTCCATCGGTTCTCCTCTCCCCACTTGGCCCTCTGCCCGCGGAGACCCTGTCCGGAGTCCAGCTGATCCTCAGCTCTCTCCTTCTCCACCTCCTCTGCCTCTACGATCTGGCCAGGCGTCTGCCGCCTGCCACCACCGGACTGCCTTCCATCGGTTCTCCTCTCCCCACTTGGCCCTCTGCCCGCGGAGACCCTGTCCGGAGTCCAGCTGATCCTCAGCTCTCTCCTTCTCCACCTCCTCTGCCTCTACGATCTGGCCAGGCGTCTGCCGCCTGCCACCACCGGACTGCCTTCCATCGGTTCTCCTCTCCCCACTTGGCCCTCTGCCCGCGGAGACCCTGTCCGGAGTCCAGCTGATCCTCAGCTCTCTCCTTCTCCACCTCCTCTGCCTCTACGATCTGGCCAGGCGTCTGCCGCCTGCCACCACCGGACTGCCTTCCATCGGTTCTCCTCTCCCCACTTGGCCCTCTGCCCGCGGAGACCCTGTCCGGAGTCCAGCTGATCCTCAGCTCTCTCCTTCTCCACCTCCTCTGCCTCTACGATCTGGCCAGGCGTCTGCCGCCTGCCACCACCGGACTGCCTTCCATCGGTTCTCCTCTCCCCACTTGGCCCTCTGCCCGCGGAGACCCTGTCCGGAGTCCAGCTGATCCTCAGCTCTCTCCTTCTCCACCTCCTCTGCCTCTACGATCTGGCCAGGCGTCTGCCGCCTGCCACCACCGGACTGCCTTCCATCGGTTCTCCTCTCCCCACTTGGCCCTCTGCCCGCGGAGACCCTGTCCGGAGTCCAGCTGATCCTCAGCTCTCTCCTTCTCCACCTCCTCTGCCTCTACGATCTGGCCAGGGGTCTGCCGCCTGCCACCACCGGACTGCCTTCCATCGGTTCTCCTCTCCCCACTTGGCCCTCTGCCCGCGGAGACCCTGTCCGGAGTCCAGCTGATCCTCAGCTCTCTCCTTCTCCACCTCCTCTGCCTCTACGATCTGGCCAGGCGTCTGCCGCCTGCCACCACCGGACTGCCTTCCATCGGTTCTCCTCTCCCCACTTGGCCCTCTGCCCGCGGAGACCCTGTCCGGAGTCCAGCTGATCCTCAGCTCTCTCCTTCTCCACCTCCTCTGCCTCTACGATCTGGCCAGGCGTCTGCCGCCTGCCACCACCGGACTGCCTTCCATCGGTTCTCCTCTCCCCACTTGGCCCTCTGCCCGCGGAGACCCTGTCCGGAGTCCAGCTGATCCTCAGCTCTCTCCTTCTCCACCTCCTCTGCCTCTACGATCTGGCCAGGCGTCTGCCGCCTGCCACCACCGGACTGCCTTCCATCGGTTCTCCTCTCCCCACTTGGCCCTCTGCCCGCGGAGACCCTGTCCGGAGTCCAGCTGATCCTCAGCTCTCTCCTTCTCCACCTCCTCTGCCTCTACGATCTGGCCAGGCGTCTGCCGCCTGCCACCACCGGACTGCCTTCCATCGGTTCTCCTCTCCCCACTTGGCCCTCTGCCCGCGGAGACCCTGTCCGGAGTCCAGCTGATCCTCAGCTCTCTCCTTCTCCACCTCCTCTGCCTCTACGATCTGGCCAGGCGTCTGCCGCCTGCCACCACCGGACTGCCTTCCATCGGTTCTCCTCTCCCCACTTGGCCCTCTGCCCGCGGAGACCCTGTCCGGAGTCCAGCTGATCCTCAGCTCTCTCCTTCTCCACCTCCTCTGCCTCTACGATCTGGCCAGGCGTCTGCCGCCTGCCACCACCGGACTGCCTTCCATCGGTTCTCCTCTCCCCACTTGGCCCTCTGCCCGCGGAGACCCTGTCCGGAGTCCAGCTGATCCTCAGCTCTCTCCTTCTCCACCTCCTCTGCCTCTACGATCTGGCCAGGCGTCTGCCGCCTGCCACCACCGGACTGCCTTCCATCGGTTCTCCTCTCCCCACTTGGCCCTCTGCCCGCGGAGACCCTGTCCGGAGTCCAGCTGATCCTCAGCTCTCTCCTTCTCCACCTCCTCTGCCTCTACGATCTGGCCATGCGTCTGCCGCCTGCCACCACCGGACTGCCTTCCATCGGTTCTCCTCTCCCCACTTGGCCCTCTGCCCGCGGAGACCCTGTCCGGAGTCCAGCTGATCCTCAGCTCTCTCCTTCTCCACCTCCTCTGCCTCTACGATCTGGCCAGGCGTCTGCCGCCTGCCACCACCGGACTGCCTTCCATCGGTTCTCCTCTCCCCACTTGGGCCTCTGCCCGCGGAGACCCTGTCCGGAGTCCAGCTGATCCTCAGCTCTCTCCTTCTCCACCTCCTCTGCCTCTACGATCTGGCCAGGCGTCTGCCGCCTGCCACCACCGGACTGCCTTCCATCGGTTCTCCTCTCCCCACTTGGCCCTCTGCCCTCAAAGGCTGGATGGGTGCAGTGCATGCGTTCGGCTTCTCCCTGGTGACTGGGCTGCTGGTGCTGCTGGCCAGGCTCTGGGCTTGGGAGGGGGAGGAGAAGGTGGTGAGGCTGCCCTATCTCAATCGCAGCTACAGCCATGGCCGCATCCTCAGAGGCGCAGCCCTCTCGCTCCTCTTTGCCTATGCAGTTGCAGCGATGGCTGTCTTTTTGGGATAGGTGAAAGTGATATTTTGGGTGCATTTTGGAATTTGGTTAGAGATGCAAGCAATGAAAAATGATGGATGAATATTGTCATAAATGAGGGCTGAATGTTGAACAGGAGTTATTTGACGAGTCTTGATTCATAATAATGAAAGTATACTAAATTCCACAATCATGCAAAAGAGTGGCAGCTAAGCAAGTAAATCAAGCAATTTGTATTTTAGTTAAAATGAATCGCATAAAATAGTTTTGCATAAAAACATTAGTTAAGGTTTGTAATATATTATCGGACATTTTACTGTGTACAAATTTAGAACTCTCGGCTTCGGAAATATATTAAATGAAACATATAATCTGTTTTATTTCGCTGTTGAATTTGCTATAACTATTCAAATCAAACTACTAAGGCAAAAAATTTAAAAATTACTTTGGGTCGTTTAAATAACATTCAAATATTTTATGCGATGCGAGCTCTTAATGGCATACGAATAGAAAAGCATTTGATTTCTTAATTCCGTTTGACTTTACTTACATAAACTCATAGCACTTCAGTTAACCCAGGCGGTTTTGTAGTGTTGCAAAAATTTTCCCATGACATAAAAGGTAACCCTACAAAGACTGCAAAAAGGCAACGTCTAAGGCTTTCTCTTTGTTGGCAGGAACAAAAGACCAATCTGATGAAGACGCCCTTCTTCACCTTTTTCAAGCGAAAGAAACTAATTGGTTTTCAGGCAGTTTTCTCCTCGCCCACTCTCCCCGCAATCGCAGTCACAAAGCAGCACTAAGTCAACAGCCTGATTATAGCTAAAGCTGCAACACTTGATCTGTGAGCTTTTTAGCTTCAGCTCATCATTTACTCTGTGCAACGGATTGCATCGTATGACCCCTGGCAACAACATCACAGGACTAACCGAATTTGCGTCCTCTATAAAGCAGCGATCTGGCCTTGAGGCGCACAAACATGTTTACCGCAAGCCGCATTTAGACCCCCCGCCCCTCCCTCCCAGACCTCCCCCGGGGGATTGTCCCGGCCAGGCGACTAGCACCGCTCGCCCCCTTTTGCGACGCAGACCCTCAGCCCCCCTTCACATCTCAGCCTGTGCAGCCGCTAATTGTTTCCTGCCACATTCGCTGCTCCTGTCCTTTGGCCCCAGCCGCAAAGTGACAAACAGGGGCCCATTTTCTTCCTCTGCTGTTTTTCATCCCCGTCCGCAGACAGAAGGGGCGTTTTTTGCGCCACCGGCGGGGGGTGTTGATGCGGAAACGTTGATTAGACTGGTGCTGGAGGGAGCAGGGAAGGGACTAGTAGAGGGGGGAGAGAGAAATGTGTTTGTGCGGACGTTGGCTGACCCTGATGCTGCAGGGAGGGAGTGGGGGGCTGTGAGAGGGCTGCAGGAAGGAGAGGCCCTGAGTGGGCCGCGCGCGCAGTGTGTGTATGCCGCACGCCTTTACGTCCCTGTTTTGCTCAGAGAGTAGGGGGGAGTAGGGGGGTGGGGCAGTGACCAGCCCATCTCTCGGCCTCAGTTGTCAACAACATCCCCCGCTCCTTCAGTAGAAGCTGGGCCCCCTTTTTCACCCCTTCCTGCTGCCGGTGGGGTGAGGTGAAAAAGAGGTGTCTGCCTGAGGCCCCATAGACAGTGTGGGTGGAGGATGGCGGACTGTAACGGAGCCTCTACTTCGGGGCTGGACGAAGCTCTGGCACCTTCCTCGTCAGCTTCCCGACTGCTGCCCGCCGCTAAGGAGTCCAAGGACTTCAAGTTCATCCGGGAGATCGGGCAGGGCTCTTTCTCGACGGTTGGCTGAGGCTCTCTTTGCTGGAGGCGAGAGTGAAAGGAGGCTGATATGTACAGGTGTACCTGGCGCAGGAGGTGGGAACGGGGAAGGAGTTTGCGATCAAGGTCTGCGACAAGGCGCACATCAAGCGGGAGCGGAAGACGGAGTACGTGAAGCGGGAGAAGGACGTCCTCGTCATGCTCGTCAAGAAGCCCCACCCCTTTTTCGTCACCCTCTACTGCACCTTCCAGGATCTGGACAGGCTTTGTATCCCCCTGCCCACCTTGGCTGCCCCCATTCCAGTCGTGAGTAATGTGTTTGCACTCTGCAGACTTTGTCCTGTCGTTGGGCAAGAAAGGGGAGCTGTTGGACTGGATGAAAAAGCTGGGCAGTTTCGATGATGAGGTCACGCGCTTCTACAGCGCCGAACATTCTGGTGGCCCTGGAGCACATTCACAATATCGGCGTCATTCATAGGTCAATTGGTTTTGTATATATCAACCACAAAGACAGAATGCAGAGATGAATTCAGGGACATCAAGCCTGAGAATATCCTCCTCTCCAACGATATGCACATTCTCATCTCCGACTTTGGCTCCGCCAAAATCGTCGGCACTGAGGACATCGCCTCCAAAGGTTTCCAGTCTGAGCACAAATTCCAGCATAACTGTCCTGCACATTCCGATCATCAACTATTCTACTTTTTTAAAGTGGCCCAAATTCATTGAAGCTCGATTGCCACTGGTTGCAGTACCGATGAAAGTAGGCTCAACGTCCACGCCGCTGAACAAACGGAGCTCCTTCGTGGGCACGGCCCAGTACGTGAGTCCTGAGGTGCTCATGGGCAAGCCGGTCACCGGCAAGAGCGACCTCTGGGCCCTCGCCTGCATTGTCTTCCAGGTACAATCTTTGCTCCTATCCTCATTTACACTCATTGCCTGCAATTCCAGATGCTCGCCGGCCTGCCGCCTTTCAGAGCAGCCAACGAGTACCTTGTCTTCCAGAAGATTAATCGGTACCGGCCAACATTTATTGCTCCACACTTAAAAAAGTGTCGACACCCCTAAAAATACGCAACTTTCCAGTATGAAGTAGCATGGAGAAGGAAAATATTGCTAAAACAAACATGGATCCTCAGGCTTGGCATCAGCTGAGGTCAATTAGCAGTCAGAAATTTAAGTTTCTTTTCTAAATCTCCAACTCAAAGTGTTGGCAACAAATAAGGAAATGACAATTTGAGGCTGGAGTATTCATTCCCCTCCGGCTTCCCCGAGGTGGCGGCCGATTTTGTGCGGCGCCTGCTGCAAGTTGGCGAGGCTGAGCGCATGAGCCTGGAAGACTGCAAACAACAT